>QXJR01000010.1:0-257500 GCA_020975725.1 Picocystis sp. L7
CCGACAATGCCAAATTGATTACGTAGCAGTCGAACAAGACCCTTTCTGTCGTTTGGTGATTCAGCGAGTGTTTAATTTTGTACGGCTCGCAGTTCCTGGGCTCTTTGTACGTCCCGACATATTTCGACTGGGCCACGATGTTAAAACACTCGCAGGCCGACGCAAGTTACCAAGTGTCAATCTAGTTATTGCTGGAGTACCCTGTCAACCCTTTTCGAGGGCTAATACAACAAAAGAAGCAGCACCTCTGGGGTTGTTGGACACTAGAGAGCTTTTCAGCTCCGTCCGTTTGCTACTGGACCGCCTCCCAAGTACCCATTATGTTATCGTGTGCACCCCATTTGCTGACCATTTAATAGGTCATTTGGAAACTGTGCAGGAATGGTTCGGCGAACCACAGTTACATAATATGAGTAACTTTTCCCCTCAAGCTAGACAACGCCTAATTTGGACAACCATTGGAATGGGAAATAAAGCTAAGCCACAGCATTTCCCTCACACCCCACTCACTTGGGCAGAATGTTTAGAATCGGGATCTACACCACCTGTGGATAGTTACGGAATACCGCTCGAGAAATGCCCCACTTTAATGGCATCTTCACATTCCCATTCAGACCGATCGAAGTCTACATGGGTGCATGGACCAGACCATGAACTTCGGCCCCTGTCAATTTGCGAGAAGGAACGCTTGACCGGCATGCAGCTTGGAGACACTCAGGCCTATGGAGTGCCTGATTCCTCGCGGCACCGAATTTGTGGAAACGCTTTCCCAGTTGGTTGGGTAGCTTCAATTCTCCACACTGCCATAACTACACATATCAGTCCTCCAAGATTGGGGTTGGCATGTGCAAGCCACAGATTCAATTTGTATACACACGCATCTAGACTGCAAGCGCGCCACAGTTTGCATGTGCAGAATCCTGCGTCTATTGTTGAACAATCACACGGCCCCTCTTCTGCTGAACTGATAGAGAATTCTACACCACAGGCAGTCACTACAATGCCATCATTACTCGATCGCATTCGTACAGCAGCTCAAGCAGATTCTGAATACCAACAGCATTTGGAGGTTCCACCCTCTCAGTATGCAAAGCATTTGGGACTTTTGTTCCAGCGACCACGACCAACTGAAGCCAATTTTGGACCAGCAGTCCTCATTGTACCCAATGATGCAGCTTTGCGGCAAGACCTGCTGCATCTCATTCACGATCGATGCCATTTTGGTTAGGCCCGTACATGGGCAGAATTACGCCGACATTTCTATTGGCCAGGGTGCAAGCGTCATTGTACCTTGTTTGTCCAGCAATGCCCCACTTGCCAACTGCAAAAGCCGGGCACTCAATCGCGATATCAACATCTGTTTCCAGAAGCCAAATTTTACCCACACCCCTTTCATACCATCGTGCTGGATGTGGTTGAGGGCTTCCCTTTATCAAAACAAGGACACAACGCAGTCATCACCGTGGTCGACAAATTCACCAAATTTGCAGTATACATTCCAATTCACACAAGTTGGAGTGCAACCCGTCAAGCTGCGTTACTACTAGACCATGTTGTATATAGGTACCACTGCCCAACCAGGATTCACACCGATAACGGGCCCATGTACCGGAAGCTGTTTGACGCCTTTTGCACCGCTCTAGGGACTCAGCATATCACAGGCACACCCTACCACTCTCAATCTCAGGGTGGTGCCGAGCGTCAACATCGTACTCTGTTGACCTCTTTACGCACCATGTGCAACGATAAGCGAGAATGGGATGATACATTACAAGCAGCTGCCCACGGATACAATGACAGCGTACATGATGTGCTAAACTATGCACCATTTGAATTGTTGTATGGCTGCCGGTCTCGATTACCCTGGCATCTACAGTTCCCATCCGTTGGGGATATAACACCTGTCACAGCTCTTGTCCCCTCCTTGGACGCTCGTGTTTCCAACCTTTTGGAAAAACAACGCACTGTTTATAGCCACGTTCTCCAGGCATTGGACAAACAACGAGCGCAAATGCGTCAACGTCGTAGCAAGCCTGATCGAACTTTCCAAGTGGGACAGCAAGTCAAGGTACAATTTGGGTTGAACTCACCCACCGACAAGGACAAACTTGATCCCTACTGGGCAGGCCCATTTACAGTGCCCGCAAATTTGGGCAATGGGGCATACCGCCTCCACCTACCACCAGGAGCAACCTACAGCAATCGTTTCAACGCTGAACGCCTAGCAACCTGGCATGACTCTGATTTGTCTTTGTTTCCAGCAGCCCTGCCAGCTACCGCTACTACTTTACCAACGCCGCCAGAAGACGTTAAATATCGTTTACGCAGGTACCTACTCCGAGATTACAGCCAATTTCCGACCGTTCGTTATTGGGTAGAAACAGATTCATCCAACGCAGACCGCTATATCTTCATCGATGAAACAGCAGAATTGTTAGAAGACATTCTGAGCTTTGAAGAACAGAACGGTGCCTTGCCTGAAAAAGGCATTACCACAGCAAACAAGGACCAAGTCCAGAAACATAAGGAAACAGTCTACCTACAGTATCCGAACCCAATCCTGCAAAATACATGGCCATTTCGCTTCTTGCCATATCAAACAAGGACCCGGCCCAAGTATAAAGTCCCCAGTTCAACACACCAGGCAGTGGTTCAATCACATTTTACAGTTGATGGCAGTACAGTTTATTACCAAGGCATTATTGAATCTCTCAATCGACGTTCTGTTATAGTTTGCTGGACCGATGGGGGACGCACTACTCACCCTAGATCCAGTCTCAGCAATCTGCTCTATGACCCTGTTTCTGCAGTTTATGACTTTTCAGCCACAGAATCAGTGGCTGGGAGCAGGGAGAGTGTTACACCTTCCTAGGTCACACTCCCCATGGAGGAGTGTTTTCTTCTTGGTCGACGGTATATGTAGAAGGTTAGACATTTATTACTTAAGATAGAGTACTAAATGTACCTTTTTGGACAATTACCGTAGAGGATGACCTTGGTGCTCCATAGAGAAGAGCCACCGGTCTTTTTAATGAACAAGTCCTACTCAAGGTCTCCGAACCACGCACCATCGACACCGTCCGCATCCGGCGCCATCGAGACACTCAAGGGACCGTTTCTTCGTCAAGCATCCGAGTTTGTCTCACCTCTCCTTCGTGGGACTAAGTGTATACAACCACTTTTCTCGTCCTCCAAGGGTCGAGAGTGGAACACCCACTCACTTCTAACACATCCCCACCAGACACATTCAACCCAACCAAACCCAACAGCACCCGTGTCACGACGATTTGCACATGCTCGTGTAAATACAAGCCTACTTGTAGCGATTCGAGTTCCCTCATGGTCCTGCCTTCGTCGATCCAGGTGCAAGATGTTGACGACCTACCAGCGCCTCGTCCATTTCGTCGTTTCGACTTGGATGGAGCTGTATTTTCGCGTGCGTCCATTTCAGACCCATCCAACGAAGCTGGCATGGTCCGTTCGTCCCGTTCGCATCGCTTTCGCTACCGACTCGAGGTCCGTCCTGGCCCGCCTTCGTCGGTCCACGTGCGGGATGTCGACGACCCATCGGCAGGGTGTCCATTTCGTCGTTTCGACTTGGATGGCGCTGAATTTTCGCGTGCGTCCCTCTCGGACCCATCCAACGAAGGTGGCAGGGTCAAGTTGTCCCGTTCGCATCGCTTTCGATACCAACTCGAGGTCCCTCCAGGTCCTGCCTTCGTCGCTCCGGGTGCGGGGTGTCGACGACCCACCTGCCCTCCTCCAATTCTTTCGCCACCGCTCCAACGACGCTGAATTTCTGCGTCCATCCGTTTTCGAGCACGTAGAATCGAGTGGTAGCGTTCGTTTGGCTCATCGCATCGCCAGTCGAAGCCTACGCGATACCTGCTGGTCGCTCCATCGGATGTTTCGCCGACGAGGGACCAGGAGTCCACCGAAACCCGTCGAACGGACGAGGCGGGATCGAATTTCGTCTCGAAACATGCTCTTGTATTACAAAGAAAAGATCCCGACGTTCGAAGCTCGAAAAACGATCGCCCTTATGTCCCTTCGATCCCGTCGGTCGCGGTCGGGCCGACCTCCGTGGCGTCGGCCGTCCGTGGCCCTGCGTCGCACGGACCGTACGCGGTGCCACGGGCGCACGAAACGCTCCGCACGCACGCGTCGAACCCCCACGGAGGAGGATCGACGGCGCGTGCGCGTCGCGCGCGTCCGTGGGACCGCGTCTGTCGGTGTCGCGTTTGCGCGCAGGTTCGGTCGCGCTACCAGTACCGCCTCTCCCCCTGTCCCTCTCGCGATCGCGAATGCCCCCCCTGGCCCTCTCAAACCCCCACCCCGTCCCCCGACCCCCTGTGCCCCCCTTTCCCCCCTGCGCCCCTCCCCCACACCCCCACGCGCGCCCGACGGGGTGGGATGCGCCCCACGCGCGATGGCGATGGAGGGGCCCCGCCGACGCCCCCACCCCGCCCCCGACCGAAAGGACGCCCACGAACGAGGTCCCGGGGCGATGGCGGGTTCCGCGCAACCCCACCCGAATCCCCCACGCCCGAAAAAAAAAAAGGAACGAACGAAGGACGGGGGAGCTGCCCCACGAGAAGCGGAAGAAAAAAAGGGGGGCACGGACGATTTCAAAAAGGGGGGCAAGCATCTACTTTGCGCAACTCAGCTTAGCTCGACCTCCAGCAACTACTTTGCGCAACTCAGCTTAGCTCGAACCGTTTTGGAGAGGAAATGCTAACCCCTAACCCCTACACCCCCCCAATCGCATCGCAAAAAACTTCTACCTAAACCCAGCCGTGTACCCTGGGGGCAGCTGTGTCCCCTGGGGGCACTTGTGTTCCCTGGGGGTCGATCCTGTCCCCTGGGGGGCAGTCGTGTTCCCTGGGGGCACTTGTGTTGCCTGGGGGCAACCGTGTCCCTGTTGGGTCGACCCTGTCCCCTGGGGGCAGCCGTGTACCCTGGGGGCAACTGTGTCCCCTGGGGGCAACTGTGTCCCCTGGGGGCAACTGTGTCCCCTGGGGGCACTTGTGTTCCCTGGGGGTCGATCCTGTCCCCTGGGGGCAGTCGTGTTCCCTGGGGGCAGTTATTTCCTTTGGGGGTCGACCCTGTCCCCTGGGGGCAGCCGTGTACCTTGGGGGCACCTGTGTTCCCTGAGGGCACTTGTGTTCCCTGTGGGGTCGACCCTGTCCCCTAGGGGCAGCCGTGTTCCCTGGGGGCAGTCGTGTCCCCTGGGGCACTTGTGCTCCCTGGGGGCAGGTGTGTCCTTTGGGGGTCGACCGTGTTCCCTGGGGGCAGCTGTGTCCTCTGGGGGCAGCCGTGTACCCTGGGGGCAGCCGTGTTCCCTGGGGGCAGCCGTGTACCCTGGGGGCAACTGTGTCCCCTGGGGGTCGATCCTGTCCCCTGGGGGCAGTCGTGTTCCCTGGGGGCAGTTGTGTCCTTTGGGGCTCGACCGTGTTCCCTGGGGGCAGCTGTGTTCCTTGGGGTCGACCGTGTTCCCTGGGGGCAGCTGTGTTCCTTGGGGTCGACCCTTTCCCCTGGGGGCAACCGTGTCCCTGTGGGTTCGACCCTGTCCCCTGGGGGCAACCGTGTCCCTGTGGGTTCGACCCTGTCCCCTGGGGGCAGCCGTGTCCTCTGGGGGCAGTCGTGTCCCCTGGGGGCACTTGTGTTCCCTGGGGGCACTTGTGTTCCCTGGGGGCAGCTGTGTCCTTTGGGGGTGGACCGTGTTCCCTGGGGCAGCCGTGTCCCGTGGAGGGCATTGTGTTCCCTGGGGGCAGCTGTGTCCCTGTGGGCCAGTTGCGTCCCTGTGGGGTCGACCCTGTCCCCTGGGGGCAGTCGTGTCCCGTGGGGACTTTCTGATTTTCTGAAAATGATCGAGAGTTGTCCTCACTACCAGGGCTCTCCCAAAGGCTAGAGCCGAAAAATCTCCTCGGGCTGGTCGTGGAATGGGAAGATCTACTATACCGCCCCTTGTAGATAGCAGAGATGTGCGTTGAGAGTAAACAGGAAGAATAGGGACCAGCCAGATTCTAAATCAGGTACATGCATCGGAAGCGGCACTTTCCGTGGATCACTCCTTCAACCATCTTGTCTAACCACGTCTCATATTTGTGGTATACGTTGAATTACTTTCTTGTTAATGTAACTCAACCGCCCTTCCCCGAAGGCTCGATCATGCACAGACTGGTCGTGAATGTCTAGCAGGCCCACGTGACAATCGCCTCGGTCCCTTGGCCGCTGGGAGGTCGTCCATCCGGAGGACCCCTTCCAATTGCGTCGTTTCGAGGAGAATGGATCCGAAACTCGGCAGACAGGCCTTTCGAAGCCTCCGGAGACAGGTGGAGGCCTCGTCCCGACCCTTCCTCCCATTCCGAGGCCGCGAAGGGACCTCCTGCTGCCCGACGACGCCTCGGTCCCTTGGCCGCTGGGAGGTCGTCCACCCGGAAGACCCCTTCCAATTGCGTCGTTTCGAGGAGAATGGATCCGAAACTCGGCAGACAGGCCTTTCGAAGCCTCCGGAGACAGGTGGAGGCCTCGTCCCGACCCTTCCTCCCATTCCGAGGCCGCGAAGGGACCTCCTGCTGCCCGACGACGCCTCGGTCCCTTGGCCGCTGGGAGGTCGTCCACCCGGAAGACCCCTTCCAATTGCGTCGTTTCGAGGAGAATGGATCCGAAACTCGGCAGACAGGCCTTTCGAAGCCTCCGGAGACAGGTGGAGGCCTCGTCCCGACCCTTCCTCCCATTCCGAGGCCGCGAAGGGACCTCCTGCTGCCCGACGACGCCTCGGTCCCTTGGCCGCTGGGAGGTCGTGCAGGAGGGAGAGGGTAGACAGCGCTGAAAACGCTGGCAGTCAGGCGTCGGGATGATTGCGTCTTGGATCCTTTATCAATCGTAGATTCAGGCATCGTGGGCGCCTGGAAGACTCGTCGGAGTGATTTTGGACGAATTGGTCGTGCGTCCGAAGGGGTCGGGGTTGTTCCGACAGCTCGTTCGCACAGTACCCGAGGGGTTCACGAAAGTAGGAATGCCCCCCTTTTTCTCTCTATCTTCGTCTCATTCGCGCTCCTGAATACCCCCTTTGGTTCCTTCATCGTGATTGGTCCGAAGTCGGATGTCGTCCTCGGCGGGCATGGATACTTGCTCGGGATGTCCAATGGCAAATCTGCTACCCAAGGCATTTCCTTTACAGTCCCCGCTGAGTCGCCCCAAGTATCGGGATTCCTTGCTTCTGAACCCAAATCGAGGGACAGAGCTTGGGAGGACCGCGAACTTTTGCAGCCGAACAGGGGACGGGAATCCCGGGTCTTAGTGTCGGAATTACACATTCTTACCGTACCGAGTTTCGGGGGCTTCGATACGGCTCCTCTCAAATACGGGGAAGGTGTCCCGTGGGGGCAGTTTTGTCCCGTGGGGGCAGACCCCAATTCGACCCCTAATCCCTGTTTCGGCACGGGCATTTTGGGGTACCCATAGGCTTTGGTACTTTCGGAATGGAAATGTTCGCTGACTTTCGAATGCCCAACACTTGGTTACTGAAGCCCAATCCATTCATGTGCTCCGTGTTCTTTGATAGGACACAACATATTGTGAAAGATAAAGGGCACTCTCGTTCAAGATAGAAAGCTCCCCTTTGTCCTTCCGGATTTGGATGAAATATGTTCATCGTGTCCTCTAGATGCACCAACCCTTTGATACTATCTATGTCAACTCGAACGAAACCCTTGTTTTTGTACAATGAAGGGTCCAAAGTCGGAAGTGCCAATATTCCTTCCAAACTTGCGACGTTTCCATCGCCTCCTCCTCGAGCCTCTTCTCCCATTCTCACAACATCTTCCATTGTCAGAGATCCCAAGGCTTCTACATCACCATCACAACAATGCGTAAACAAGTCATCCCATCTAGCAAGAGGAACCCTAGAGTTTTGCTCCTCCGAATCCACACTTGATTCGAGCGAGAGCGTCTCACTCTCACTCTCCGTCCATCCATCGTCGTCAACGTGAGACATTTCTCCACTCCCACAAAGCACGAAGAAAACTCAAAATGACAATCTTTGGAGCACAATCTTGAGCTCGCAACACCGAAGTGGCACACTTCGCCAATCCAAAATGAACGAGATCACACCAACCGCACAATTGGGGCCCCTGCCTGAGCGTGAGGGTCCGGAATCGCCGAAGCCTCAGGCTCACTATGGGGCCCCTGCCTGAGCGTGAGGGTCCGGAATCGCCGAAGCCTCAGGCTCACTATGGGGCCCCTGCCTGAGCGTGAGGGTCCGGAATCGCCGAAGCCTCAGGCTCACTATGGGGCCCCTGCCTGAGCGTGAGGGTCCGGAATCGCCGAAGCCTCAGGCTCACTATGGGGCCCCTGCCTGAGCGTGAGGGTCCGGAATCGCCGAAGCCTCAGGCTCACTATGGGGCCCCTGCCTGAGCGTGAGGGTCCGGAATCGCCGAAGCCTCAGGCTCACTATGGGGCCCCTGCCTGAGCGTGAGGGTCCGGAATCGCCGAAGCCTCAGGCTCACTATGGGGCCCCTGCCTGAGCGTGAGGGTCCGGAATCGCCGAAGCCTCAGGCTCGCTATGGGGCCCCTGCCTGAGCGTGAGGGTCCGGAATCGCCGAAGCCTCAGGCTCGCTATGGGGCCCCTGCCTGAGCGTGAGGGTCCGGAATCGCCGAAGCCTCAGGCTCGCTATGGGGCCCCTGCCTGAGCGTGAGGGTCCGGAATCGCCGAAGCCTCAGGCTCACTATGGGGCCCCTGCCTGAGCGTGAGGGTCCGGAATCGCCGAAGCCTCAGGCTCACTCTGGGGCCCCTGCCTGAGCGTGAGGGTCCGGAATCGCCGAAGCCTCAGGCTCGCTATGGGGCCCCTGCCTGAGCGTGAGGGTCCGGAATCGCCGAAGCCTCAGGCTCGCTATGGGGCCCCTGCCTGAGCGTGAGGGTCCGGAATCGCCGAAGCCTCAGGCTCACTATGGGGCCCCTGTCTGAGCGTGAGGGTCCGGAATCGCCGAAGCCTCAGGCTCGCTATGGGGCCCCTGCCTGAGCGTGAGGGTCCGGAATCGCCGAAGCCTCAGGCTCGCTATGGGGCCCCTGCCTGAGCGTGAGGGTCCGGAATCGCCGAAGCCTCAGGCTCGCTATGGGGCCCCTGCCTGAGCGTGAGGGTCCGGAATCGCCGAAGCCTCAGGCTCACTATGGGGCCCCTGCCTGAGCGTGAGGGTCCGGAATCGCCGAAGCCTCAGGCTCACTATGGGGCCCCTGCCTGAGCGTGAGGGTCCGGAATCGCCGAAGCCTCAGGCTCACTATGGGGCCCCTGCCTGAGCGTGAGGGTCCGGAATCGCCGAAGCCTCAGGCTCACTATGGGGCCCCTGCCTGAGCGTGAGGGTCCGGAATCGCCGAAGCCTCAGGCTCACTATGGGGCCCCTGCCTGAGCGTGAGGGTCCGGAATCGCCGAAGCCTCAGGCTCACTATGGGGCCCCTGCCTGAGCGTGAGGGTCCGGAATCGCCGAAGCCTCAGGCTCACTATGGGGCCCCTGCCTGAGCGTGAGGGTCCGGAATCGCCGAAGCCTCAGGCTCACTATGGGGCCCCTGCCTGAGCGTGAGGGTCCGGAATCGCCGAAGCCTCAGGCTCACTATGGGGCCCCTGCCTGAGCGTGAGGGTCCGGAATCGCCGAAGCCTCAGGCTCACTATGGGGCCCCTGCCTGAGCGTGAGGGTCCGGAATCGCCGAAGCCTCAGGCTCACTATGGGGCCCCTGCCTGAGCGTGAGGGTCCGGAATCGCCGAAGCCTCAGGCTCACTATGGGGCCCCTGCCTGAGCGTGAGGGTCCGGAATCGCCGAAGCCTCAGGCTCACTATGGGGCCCCTGCCTGAGCGTGAGGGTCCGGAATCGCCGAAGCCTCAGGCTCGCTATGGGGCCCCTGCCTGAGCGTGAGGGTCCGGAATCGCCGAAGCCTCAGGCTCGCTATGGGGCCCCTGCCTGAGCGTGAGGGTCCGGAATCGCCGAAGCCTCAGGCTCGCTATGGGGCCCCTGCCTGAGCGTGAGGGTCCGGAATCGCCGAAGCCTCAGGCTCACTATGGGGCCCCTGCCTGAGCGTGAGGGTCCGGAATCGCCGAAGCCTCAGGCTCACTATGGGGCCCCTGCCTGAGCGTGAGGGTCCGGAATCGCCGAAGCCTCAGGCTCGCTATGGGGCCCCTGCCTGAGCGTGAGGGTCCGGAATCGCCGAAGCCTCAGGCTCGCTATGGGGCCCCTGCCTGAGCGTGAGGGTCCGGAATCGCCGAAGCCTCAGGCTCGCTATGGGGCCCCTGCCTGAGCGTGAGGGTCCGGAATCGCCGAAGCCTCAGGCTCACTATGGGGCCCCTGCCTGAGCGTGAGGGTCCGGAATCGCCGAAGCCTCAGGCTCACTATGGGGCCCCTGCCTGAGCGTGAGGGTCCGGAATCGCCGAAGCCTCAGGCTCACTATGGGGCCCCTGCCTGAGCGTGAGGGTCCGGAATCGCCGAAGCCTCAGGCTCACTATGGGGCCCCTGCCTGAGCGTGAGGGTCCGGAATCGCCGAAGCCTCAGGCTCACTATGGGGCCCCTGCCTGAGCGTGAGGGTCCGGAATCGCCGAAGCCTCAGGCTCACTATGGGGCCCCTGCCTGAGCGTGAGGGTCCGGAATCGCCGAAGCCTCAGGCTCACTATGGGGCCCCTGCCTGAGCGTGAGGGTCCGGAATCGCCGAAGCCTCAGGCTCACTATGGGGCCCCTGCCTGAGCGTGAGGGTCCGGAATCGCCGAAGCCTCAGGCTCACTATGGGGCCCCTGCCTGAGCGTGAGGGTCCGGAATCGCCGAAGCCTCAGGCTCACTATGGGGCCCCTGCCTGAGCGTGAGGGTCCGGAATCGCCGAAGCCTCAGGCTCACTATGGGGCCCCTGCCTGAGCGTGAGGGTCCGGAATCGCCGAAGCCTCAGGCTCACTATGGGGCCCCTGCCTGAGCGTGAGGGTCCGGAATCGCCGAAGCCTCAGGCTCACTATGGGGCCCCTGCCTGAGCGTGAGGGTCCGGAATCGCCGAAGCCTCAGGCTCACTATGGGGCCCCTGCCTGAGCGTGAGGGTCCGGAATCGCCGAAGCCTCAGGCTCACTATGGGGCCCCTGCCTGAGCGTGAGGGTCCGGAATCGCCGAAGCCTCAGGCTCACTCTGGGGCCCCTGCCTGAGCGTGAGGGTCCGGAATCGCCGAAGCCTCAGGCTCACTATGGGGCCCCTGCCTGAGCGTGAGGGTCCGGAATCGCCGAAGCCTCAGGCTCACTATGGGGCCCCTGCCTGAGCGTGAGGGTCCGGAATCGCCGAAGCCTCAGGCTCACTATGGGGCCCCTGCCTGAGCGTGAGGGTCCGGAATCGCCGAAGCCTCAGGCTCACTATGGGGCCCCTGCCTGAGCGTGAGGGTCCGGAATCGCCGAAGCCTCAGGCTCACTATGGGGCCCCTGCCTGAGCGTGAGGGTCCGGATTCGCCGAAGCCTCAGGCTCACTATGGGGCCCCTGCCTGAGCGTGAGGGTCCGGAATCGCCGAAGCCTCAGGCTCACTATGGGGCCCCTGCCTGAGCGTGAGGGTCCGGAATCGCCGAAGCCTCAGGCTCACTATGGGGCCCCTGCCTGAGCGTGAGGGTCCGGAATCGCCGAAGCCTCAGGCTCACTATGGGGCCCCTGCCTGAGCGTGAGGGTCCGGAATCGCCGAAGCCTCAGGCTCACTATGGGGCCCCTGCCTGAGCGTGAGGGTCCGGAATCGCCGAAGCCTCAGGCTCACTATGGGGCCCCTGCCTGAGCGTGAGGGTCCGGAATCGCCGAAGCCTCAGGCTCACTATGGGGCCCCTGCCTGAGCGTGAGGGTCCGGAATCGCCGAAGCCTCAGGCTCACTATGGGGCCCCTGCCTGAGCGTGAGGGTCCGGATTCGCCGAAGCCTCAGGCTCACTATGGGGCCCCTGCCTGAGCGTGAGGGTCCGGAATCGCCGAAGCCTCAGGCTCACTATGGGGCCCCTGCCTGAGCGTGAGGGTCCGGAATCGCCGAAGCCTCAGGCTCACTATGGGGCCCCTGCCTGAGCGTGAGGGTCCGGAATCGCCGAAGCCTCAGGCTCACTATGGGGCCCCTGCCTGAGCGTGAGGGTCCGGAATCGCCGAAGCCTCAGGCTCACTATGGGGCCCCTGCCTGAGCGTGAGGGTCCGGAATCGCCGAAGCCTCAGGCTCACTATGGGGCCCCTGCCTGAGCGTGAGGGTCCGGAATCGCCGAAGCCTCAGGCTCACTATGGGGCCCCTGCCTGAGCGTGAGGGTCCGGAATCGCCGAAGCCTCAGGCTCACTATGGGGCCCCTGCCTGAGCGTGAGGGTCCGGAATCGCCGAAGCCTCAGGCTCACTATGGGGCCCCTGCCTGAGCGTGAGGGTCCGGAATCGCCGAAGCCTCAGGCTCACTATGGGGCCCCTGCCTGAGCGTGAGGGTCCGGAATCGCCGAAGCCTCAGGCTCACTATGGGGCCCCTGCCTGAGCGTGAGGGTCCGGAATCGCCGAAGCCTCAGGCTCACTATGGGGCCCCTGCCTGAGCGTGAGGGTCCGGAATCGCCGAAGCCTCAGGCTCACTATGGGGCCCCTGCCTGAGCGTGAGGGTCCGGAATCGCCGAAGCCTCAGGCTCACTATGGGGCCCCTGCCTGAGCGTGAGGGTCCGGAATCGCCGAAGCCTCAGGCTCACTATGGGGCCCCTGCCTGAGCGTGAGGGTCCGGAATCGCCGAAGCCTCAGGCTCACTATGGGGCCCCTGCCTGAGCGTGAGGGTCCGGAATCGCCGAAGCCTCAGGCTCACTATGGGGCCCCTGCCTGAGCGTGAGGGTCCGGAATCGCCGAAGCCTCAGGCTCACTATGGGGCCCCTGCCTGAGCGTGAGGGTCCGGAATCGCCGAAGCCTCAGGCTCACTATGGGGCCCCTGCCTGAGCGTGAGGGTCCGGAATCGCCGAAGCCTCAGGCTCACTATGGGGCCCCTGCCTGAGCGTGAGGGTCCGGAATCGCCGAAGCCTCAGGCTCACTATGGGGCCCCTGCCTGAGCGTGAGGGTCCGGAATCGCCGAAGCCTCAGGCTCACTATGGGGCCCCTGCCTGAGCGTGAGGGTCCGGAATCGCCGAAGCCTCAGGCTCACTATGGGGCCCCTGCCTGAGCGTGAGGGTCCGGAATCGCCGAAGCCTCAGGCTCACTATGGGGCCCCTGCCTGAGCGTGAGGGTCCGGAATCGCCGAAGCCTCAGGCTCACTATGGGGCCCCTGCCTGAGCGTGAGGGTCCGGAATCGCCGAAGCCTCAGGCTCACTATGGGGCCCCTGCCTGAGCGTGAGGGTCCGGAATCGCCGAAGCCTCAGGCTCGCTATGGGGCCCCTGCCTGAGCGTGAGGGTCCGGAATCGCCGAAGCCTCAGGCTCGCTATGGGGCCCCTGCCTGAGCGTGAGGGTCCGGAATCGCCGAAGCCTCAGGCTCGCTATGGGGCCCCTGCCTGAGCGTGAGGGTCCGGAATCGCCGAAGCCTCAGGCTCACTATGGGGCCCCTGCCTGAGCGTGAGGGTCCGGAATCGCCGAAGCCTCAGGCTCACTATGGGGCCCCTGCCTGAGCGTGAGGGTCCGGAATCGCCGAAGCCTCAGGCTCGCTATGGGGCCCCTGCCTGAGCGTGAGGGTCCGGAATCGCCGAAGCCTCAGGCTCGCTATGGGGCCCCTGCCTGAGCGTGAGGGTCCGGAATCGCCGAAGCCTCAGGCTCGCTATGGGGCCCCTGCCTGAGCGTGAGGGTCCGGAATCGCCGAAGCCTCAGGCTCACTATGGGGCCCCTGCCTGAGCGTGAGGGTCCGGAATCGCCGAAGCCTCAGGCTCACTATGGGGCCCCTGCCTGAGCGTGAGGGTCCGGAATCGCCGAAGCCTCAGGCTCACTATGGGGCCCCTGCCTGAGCGTGAGGGTCCGGAATCGCCGAAGCCTCAGGCTCACTATGGGGCCCCTGCCTGAGCGTGAGGGTCCGGAATCGCCGAAGCCTCAGGCTCACTATGGGGCCCCTGCCTGAGCGTGAGGGTCCGGAATCGCCGAAGCCTCAGGCTCACTATGGGGCCCCTGCCTGAGCGTGAGGGTCCGGAATCGCCGAAGCCTCAGGCTCACTATGGGGCCCCTGCCTGAGCGTGAGGGTCCGGAATCGCCGAAGCCTCAGGCTCACTATGGGGCCCCTGCCTGAGCGTGAGGGTCCGGAATCGCCGAAGCCTCAGGCTCACTATGGGGCCCCTGCCTGAGCGTGAGGGTCCGGAATCGCCGAAGCCTCAGGCTCACTATGGGGCCCCTGCCTGAGCGTGAGGGTCCGGAATCGCCGAAGCCTCAGGCTCACTATGGGGCCCCTGCCTGAGCGTGAGGGTCCGGAATCGCCGAAGCCTCAGGCTCACTATGGGGCCCCTGCCTGAGCGTGAGGGTCCGGAATCGCCGAAGCCTCAGGCTCACTATGGGGCCCCTGCCTGAGCGTGAGGGTCCGGAATCGCCGAAGCCTCAGGCTCACTATGGGGCCCCTGCCTGAGCGTGAGGGTCCGGAATCGCCGAAGCCTCAGGCTCACTATGGGGCCCCTGCCTGAGCGTGAGGGTCCGGAATCGCCGAAGCCTCAGGCTCACTCTGGGGCCCCTGCCTGAGCGTGAGGGTCCGGAATCGCCGAAGCCTCAGGCTCACTATGGGGCCCCTGCCTGAGCGTGAGGGTCCGGAATCGCCGAAGCCTCAGGCTCACTATGGGGCCCCTGCCTGAGCGTGAGGGTCCGGAATCGCCGAAGCCTCAGGCTCACTATGGGGCCCCTGCCTGAGCGTGAGGGTCCGGAATCGCCGAAGCCTCAGGCTCACTATGGGGCCCCTGCCTGAGCGTGAGGGTCCGGAATCGCCGAAGCCTCAGGCTCACTATGGGGCCCCTGCCTGAGCGTGAGGGTCCGGATTCGCCGAAGCCTCAGGCTCACTATGGGGCCCCTGCCTGAGCGTGAGGGTCCGGAATCGCCGAAGCCTCAGGCTCACTATGGGGCCCCTGCCTGAGCGTGAGGGTCCGGAATCGCCGAAGCCTCAGGCTCACTATGGGGCCCCTGCCTGAGCGTGAGGGTCCGGAATCGCCGAAGCCTCAGGCTCACTATGGGGCCCCTGCCTGAGCGTGAGGGTCCGGAATCGCCGAAGCCTCAGGCTCACTATGGGGCCCCTGCCTGAGCGTGAGGGTCCGGAATCGCCGAAGCCTCAGGCTCACTATGGGGCCCCTGCCTGAGCGTGAGGGTCCGGAATCGCCGAAGCCTCAGGCTCACTATGGGGCCCCTGCCTGAGCGTGAGGGTCCGGAATCGCCGAAGCCTCAGGCTCACTATGGGGCCCCTGCCTGAGCGTGAGGGTCCGGATTCGCCGAAGCCTCAGGCTCACTATGGGGCCCCTGCCTGAGCGTGAGGGTCCGGAATCGCCGAAGCCTCAGGCTCACTATGGGGCCCCTGCCTGAGCGTGAGGGTCCGGAATCGCCGAAGCCTCAGGCTCACTATGGGGCCCCTGCCTGAGCGTGAGGGTCCGGAATCGCCGAAGCCTCAGGCTCACTATGGGGCCCCTGCCTGAGCGTGAGGGTCCGGAATCGCCGAAGCCTCAGGCTCACTATGGGGCCCCTGCCTGAGCGTGAGGGTCCGGAATCGCCGAAGCCTCAGGCTCACTATGGGGCCCCTGCCTGAGCGTGAGGGTCCGGAATCGCCGAAGCCTCAGGCTCACTATGGGGCCCCTGCCTGAGCGTGAGGGTCCGGAATCGCCGAAGCCTCAGGCTCACTATGGGGCCCCTGCCTGAGCGTGAGGGTCCGGAATCGCCGAAGCCTCAGGCTCACTATGGGGCCCCTGCCTGAGCGTGAGGTGTGGCCCTGCCTTGTTTTGTTCACATTCGAACCAATCGTAGAACTTTGTCGATCTACTAGGACCTCGTCCATTTCGGTGCCGAGATGTCGACGGAGGATAAGGTTGGCTTGCGCCCTTCCTGAGTTATGGAAAGATGGTTGCGTTCCCTCTATGTGGCGTTGCCAACGCTTTGACCGCGAGTCGTGGTCCCTCTTGGTCCTCTCTTCGTCGCTCCTGGTGCAGGATGTCGACGATCCACCTGCGTTGTGTCCATTCCGTCGCCACGATTTCGATGGCGCTGAATATTCGCGTTCGTCCCTCTCACACCCATACAAAGATGGTGGCATGGTCCGTTTGTCCCGTTTGCATCGCTTTCGATACCGACTTGAACTCCCTCCTGGTCCTCTCTTCGTCGCTCCTGGTGCAGGATGTCGACGACCCACCAGCAGGGTGTCCATTTCGTCGTTTCGACTCGGATGGCGCTAAATTTTAACGTGCATCACTCTATAGACCCACCCAAGGAAGGTGGCAGGGTCAAGTTGTCCCGTTCGCATCGCTTTCGACACCGACTCGAGGTCCCTCCTGGTCCTCCCCTGGTCGCGCCTGGTGCGGGATGTCGACGACCCATCAGCCTTCCTCCAATTCTTTCGCGATCGCTTCAACGACGCTGAATTTTTGCATCCACCCGTTTTCGAGCACGTAGAATCCAGTGGTAGCGTTCGTTTGGTCCATTGCATCGCCAGTCGAAGCGTACGCGATGCCTGCTGGTCGCTCCATCGGATGTTTCGCCGACGAGGGACCAGGAGTCCACCGAAACCGGTCGAACGGACGAGGCGGGATCGAATTTCGTTTCGAAACACGCTCTTGTATTACAAAGAAAAGATTCCGACGTTCGAAGCCCGAAAAACGATCGCCCTTATGTCCCTTCGATCTCGTCGGTCGCGGTCGGGCCGACCTCCGTGGCGTCGGCCGTCCGTGGCCCTGCGTCGCACGGGCCGTACGCGGTGCCACGGGCGCGCGAGACGCGCCGCACGCGCGCGTCGACCCCCCACGGAGGAGGATCGACGGCGCGTGCGCGTCGCGCGCGTCCGTGGGACCGCGTCTGTCGGTGTCGCGTTCGCGCGCAGGTTCGGTCGCGCTTCGATTACCGCCTCTCCCCCTGTCCCTCTCGCGATCGCGAATGCCCCCCCTGGCCCCCTCAAACCCCCCATCCCGTCCCCCGACCCCCTGTACCCCCCTTTCCCCCCCCTGCGCCTCACCCCCCCCCCACCCCCCCGCGCGCCCGACGGGGTGGGATGCGCCCCACGCGCGATGGCGATGGAGGGGCCCCGCCGACGCCCCCACCCCGCTCCCCGACCGAAAGGACGCCCACGAACGAGGTCCCGGGGCGATGGCGGGTTCCGCGCCCCCCAACCCGAATCCCCCACGCCCGAAAAAAAGAAGGAACGAACGAAGGACGGGGAGCTGCCCCACGAGAAGCGGAGGAAAAAAAGGGGGGCACGGACGATTTCAAAAAGGGGGGCAAGCATCTACTTTGCGCAACTCAGCTTAGCTCGACCTCCAGCAACTACTTTGCGCAACTCAGCTTAGCTCGAACCGTTCTGGAGAGGAAATCTTCAATACCTAATACCTAAGGGTACCCAATCGCAATCGCAAAAGGCCTCTACCTAAACCCAGCACCTCGACAATTTCGTCGCCACGATTCCGATGGACCTGGAATTCGGCGTGCGACCATCCTAGGTACATCCAACCAAGGTGGCATGGTCCGTTTGGCCATTGGCCGTCGCCTTCGATGCCGACTCGAGGTCCCTCCCGGCCCTGCCTCGGTCGGTGGAGGGGTCGGATGGCGTCGACCCACCAGCACCTCGTCCATTTTCTCGAAATAAGTCCAAGGACAATGAAAGTCGCATGGCAGGCTCTATGTTTGTTCTTGAAGCATTGTTTCGGAGTCTGCTGCGAGTTTAGTTAGGTTGGACATTGCCTCTAGCAAGGGATTTCGTCCCAAACTGTTCGGATTTGGTTGCAGATATGCACCACATGCTAGTCATTGGGCGGACGATGAGAGCATCGTTTCCTGGTGAGACTTGATCGAATGATGTTGTGTATATCGTGAAAAATATGTAATGACGATTTTTTATCTACCAAGATTGCATGATGTGGTTGGTTGCAAGTGTTTGACTTGAGTGAGGAGAGCTTGGCTTCAATTGAAGCTGCTGATGTTTTGTGTACATTTTCACCGCACTTTGGCTGGCTTCTTTGATATTGTCATGGGAATTGGATGCGAAGAAACTGCAGAAGCATCTGTTCAGTCTTACATGTCGTTCGTGCTTTTGTGCGCAGCCTCGAGCCAGCCCGGTTCCGGTCCCTCTCCTCCCTCCGATAGAAGCGCTTGAATACCCCCTTGCTTATGTGGGTCGAACGGAATTACCGGATGCAAATGCCCCCCTTATATTATGCATTCTGATTGGTCGAAACTCCTTTCGTTTCCTCGTTTTCATTGGTCGAGGCCCGCTGTTTTTCCTCGACGGGTGTGCAGGTACTTGAACGGTGAAGTTCGATCGAACGGGTCGCCCCGGTGATTCCAACGCCACGCCCCGCCGAGGCGCCCCAACCGATCGGGATTCCTTCCCATTCCCATCGACTAGGGACCGTGTGTTGAGGGGACCGCGGATTTTGCGACCGGGCGAGAGGAGGGAATCCCTTATCGTAGGATCGGGATTCCGCTTTCTACACCGTACCGAGTTTGGAAGGTCGATACGGTTCATACCCTAATCCCTAATGTTTCCTCGCGCATGCGCAAAACCGGTATAAATGCACCTGAAGGGGAGGATAGCCCACCATGCACGAACCCACACCAATTCACATTGGATGAAGTCGTTGAAATGGCCGAAGTAAGACGGACGGAGCGGGCTGAAAGACAACGCCCTAGCACATCAAGCACCTTCGTGAATCGTGGGGTTTTACCCACCATCATACCACACCCTTCGATGACTGCTTTGGCGGATGAGGGTGAGAGAGAGACGCAAGTAGATTTGGCCGAGGATGGGGCAAGGAGTGCATCGGACTCATACTATGTTCGACGTAGTGGCTTTCAAGAATGAGGAATGCAAACCGTAATTTAGGACGAGGATCCTTGTTTTCTCCGTTATCTGTCATGAGCGCTCTCTATTGGTGCATGTGCCCTTCCAAGCGTACGCGGGCACACGTGTTCTTTGGTTGAAAGGATGTATAACTTTGAATCAATCCCGACACACGTCAGCCAATTATACTACACCATGCCTGCATGGCCTTCAAAGCCAACCCGTAGACATACCGATTGAACATACGACGCTGTCCCATTGCCAGGCTCAACAAAAACCAATCACCTAGCGAAGCCCACCGGGTGGATGTGGGGTTCTTAACCGTGTTCGTACCCCTTCAACTGAACCAAGACACGTGTTCTACAGGCCCTGGGGCTAGACCTCATGCTCGACGTGACAAAGCCATGTTCTCGTCCCCCGATCAAGATGAGTGTGAATCGGAGGCAGCCGCAACACTCGTGAGGCTTAAGAAAAAAATAGCTTTTCACGACATATGGGAAGTGTCGGAGAACCATTGTTGGAGTGTCATAAAACGAACGGTTGTGCCCTACTCGGTTGATATTCCCGCAGAAGTTCAGTTGGTGTGGTCAAAAGTACATGATGCCACTACGAGGCCAGTCATGAAAGTCTTCAACGAGTGGATCGAGTCTCTTCCACGAAAACGGCGAGAAAAAACCCGTTTGCACAGCTTACTTGCCAGAGAGACCATCGTGGAATGTAGTAATTTCTTCGAAGACATCCCAACGCAGACAACCCTTGACCTTGAAATGGTTGGAGGGCCATCTCATATGAGAATGACTTACATGGGAGCACTATATGAAGCTCAGATATTATATCAGGATAGCCACGTTGGAGTCGCTATGACTAAGATAACAAATGTTGCCGAAGGTATGCCCCTACTCGGTCGCACAAAGTTCTTAGCATCGACAGAGGCAATTTTATTATCAGTGTGCAGGGCTACATACTACAAGAATACATTCGACGAAGTCGTTAGATACATCCAGGATTTGTGGGTACAACCAAGTAGAGAAGTGATTGCTCTTTGTCAAGATTTCTTGATAGATCACAACTATATAAAGGAAACTCAACAAAGTACTCAAAAGTCCTGAATTATCAGTTGAAATCCTAAGCAATGCCATAGGCTCCTTGGTAATCGTAAGTTTCCGTGTAATCCCATCGTCTCAAGCATCCATTGTACTCCCCAATTTAGCCACAAACTAGCTTGAGGGTTCTACACACACGAACACGAGGCGGTTCCTATGAGCACAACAGAGAAGACAAACGGATAAAACATTGAGAGCCATCCTTTCAACTCTAACTCAAAATTTTACAATGGTACCACACTCCCGGAGCCTAGCTTGCGTCAACCACCCTCTCCGTCGCATCCTACGTCGAAATGTCAGGTTCCAGCCGTATCATCACTTGCACAAAACTATTCCAAAGCAATCACCACTTCCGATACCATCCCTCCATTCCGTTACTTTGGAACCTTCTCCACCCCGTGGAGGCATCCGCACGTCCCGAGCGCGTCCGAGCGAGGCGCCTAAAATCCGGCAATCTCACCCCCTCGCGTCTGTCCCTCCCATCCCATCCCTCGGGGCCTCCATCCACCCCAAGGGACCCCTTGCCGGCCACGGTCCGGTGCGCCTCTCGACCTCGTGCGTCGCCCTCGACCCGCCTCGCGCGATGCCATCCCTCCATTCCGTTACTTTGGAACCTTCTCCACCCCGTGGAGGCATCCGCACGTCCCGAGCGCGTCCGAGCGAGGCGCCTAAAATCCGGCAATCTCACCCCCTCGCGTCTGTCCCTCCCATCCCATCCCTCGGGGCCTCCATCCACCCCAAGGGACCCCTTGCCGGCCACGGTCCGGTGCACGTGTCTGAGCCGAGTGGAGAAGTGCACGTCCCTTCTGTGTGCGGGGCGTTTAGTGTCAAGAAAATCGCTGTTATGGCGTCGAATGTTCGTGAAGAGGATTTAAATATGTTGCAGGACGTCAATGTGCTTGGCGTGGAGCATGAGGAGAACGAGAGTACTCAACGTGAAGCGGAGGGCAAAGTGTGGGTAAAACCTGATGCGTACGAAGGTGGCATGGACCGTTTGTTTGCTAGTGTGCTAGCAAACGGAAGTTATGGAGAGAAGTCAAGTGCAAGAAGGGAGCTACTGGACTTTGCGGAGAAGATTTTGATGGATAGCGAAATCAAAACCGAACGTAGGGAGGCTGTCTTGGCAAGGAAAGTGTTGCAGCGGACAAACCCGTTGACACCTGCGGAACTGTTGGAAAGTGTACCGGATCAAGAATATATTAACACTCTTGAAGCGAATCACCCTGCTTGGCTGATGACGAAGCACCCACACCATACTTTTGACTTCGTGGAATACACGCTCCACTTGAGGGGGGAGGCAGGAAACAAGACGGCATGGCTTCGTTTCGAGTCAAGAAAACCGTTGAAGGCTGGATTTACGAAGTTCACGGGAATCTCTTTGGACCACGATTTGCAATTGCCTTCCCTAGAAGTGTTGGTGAAAATCGCAAAACAAGTACATGCAAGTGGACATCATATGCGCGAGTTTTTCGAGCAATCTAAACTGAAGCCATGGGGGCTCACGAGAAACATGGCGAATTTCCTCTACCGCTTTGTGCGTCAAGTAAAGGATACAGTGATTGAGGTAGACGACTCTAAAGTGACTACGAAGGAAATCTTTGCTTCAAGGATCCGAGATATTTTGGAGGCGAGCCATGTCTCCTCCACGGTATGGAGACAAGTTGGAAACGCACTTGGCGGAAAAAATTGCCTTGTAGTATGGGACCTCGAGCAATCGCCAGTAGAAATGGAGGAGAAAGATGACCCCGTCGCTATTGAAGCAAATGTTGCTTTGGAGCACAAGAATGAGCAAGGGGATAAAACTCACCATCGCGAAAGGAAGTGGAATGAAGATGTAGCTGAAGATTCCACCCATCCCATTGTGGACCTGTTTCTCAAGGAAGGAGCCATTCTTGATTTGTTCGACGGCTCCACCCAAAACCCCCACACAGGGAGGAAGCACCGAAGGGGTGCATTGTTGAAGAACATATTGAATGTGGACAAGTGGTCCAATCCACGTCGCCCTACGAACATGGTCCAAACTGCTCTGGCAGTCGGTCTAGCGAAAGGACAAGCATGGGAAGCTGTGCGCGCTGTTTTCGAGGAAATCTTAGCCAAATCTTCTTATCATGAATCCATCGAGGAGAGGGGTAGAAGCCTCCGAAAAACATCTTGGGTTGGCAAGGATGGCGCGGAGTTTTTCACCCACGGTCTACATAGGCAAGTGAACATCGTGGCCCTACAAAAGCGCATCTTGGAACCATTGGATTTGGTGGCAGTACCTGTTAGTGCAGATGGCAACTTATGTATGGTGCGCACTTTTGCGTTCCTCATATTACTCGTGACAGGACGGCTACCACCTTTTACGTGGAGGTTGACAGCATGTTTGGCATTTTGCGCTGCCTTGTTGTTAGGGGCATTGCGATTCACGAATACTGCAATTGTACAATCTGCAAGCTTTGATTCCCTTAGGGCAGCAATTTGGTCTATGTGTGGTGATGATGTGAACATAGTGCTTAAGTATGGAGCAACAATGATTGATATTGTGTGTGGCCAATTGAGTGGAAGTGGCCCCGTGAAACTTAGTGAGCAATTGAACATGAGTTTGAAGGATCTGGTGCTGGAGTTTTTTGCAAAGCACAACAGTGAAAAGAAGGACGTGCCGTTTACCTTCGAAGGTGGGTTGGACTACCAAAGCTTGCAAATTATCCCCGTCCTCACTGGTAGACCTTTCCTAGTGATACGGACAGTAGGCGATGTGACTGAGAATGGGGAGATATCTATTAGAAAAACAAACGAGAGGGATGCAACACATGACACCATTGCCGTGTTTGATGTTTTCAATGTTACCCATGATGGTATACGGCAATTCGGCACCTATGGGTCGCTCAAAGAGGCTCAAGAGAATTTGGGAATGCATACCAAGTATATGGCATTCTGGACAGCAATGGAAGGTGGAATATCCCACTTGGATCCAATTGTTTGCAAAAATGAGTACGCACGCCTACGAAAATATGTTTGAATTTAAAGAAAAGGGCTGTGCAAATCAAAAAAAAGAAAAACATTGCTCATCAATCGGTCCCTCCCATCCCTCGGGGCCTCCGTCCACCCCAAGGGACCCCTTGCCGGCCACGGTCTGGTGCGCCTCTCGACCTCGTGCGTCGCCCTCGACCCGCCTCGCGCGATGCCATCCCTTCATTCCGTTACTTTGGAACCTTCTCCACCCCGTGGAGGCATCCGCACGTCCCGAGCGCGTCCGAGCGAGGCGCCTAAAATCCGGCAAACTCACCCCCTCGCGTCTGTCCCTTCCTACACACCAATCCAATGTTTGCAATGTCTGGTGATGTTCTTATACATCATGGGTGGGATAAGGGACTACCTTTCGAATATGGATTTTGCATGTACATTTCATTGTTTGTTTATATACTTTGCGGTTAGTTCTGCCCCTTTGGGCACGTCCTTTGTTGTTTGGAAATATATTTTCCAAAAGTACCGGCCCTTTGGCCCCTTCATTGCGATATCTGCACATAATCTGCAATTTGGCTTATCACTATTATTGATCATAATGACAGCTCCTGACCACCGCAAATCGGGCACAATCACTGCATTATGTGGCATGTTATGCTCCCTTGGAGTCATTGGGGGAAGCTCCACCAAAGAGTGTTCCAGTGCCCACATGATGTTCTTGTCCTCTTTATATTTCTGCTTGAAATATGCAACTTCTTTTTGAGTAAATTCCAATCCATATATTGCTCCCGGCAACCATGTTCCCTTTGGAAGGAAGTCGTGCAGCCCTGTTTTGTTCTTCACCTGCAAGCCCCTTCTCATCGACCTAGAAGGCAAGCCACGGGTAGATGGGCTCCTCCCGATGATGTGGACGCCAAGCAAAACATCCTTCTCTCCGACTTTCTTCCTCCACAACACGTCGTGCCGGTTTTCTTTGCTCCGAGATTGACATGGAGCCCGCATGAAGCCTCCACTTGCTGTGCGCGCTCCCCTTCCTCGCCGATTCCTCCAAGCGCAACCTGCCCCTTCATTTTTTGGCGGATTTCCAGGCATATGCACGTACTCATCCAAGACCAAGTGAAAGGGACTCATGGTCCCAAGCCTCCCCAATGAGGAGCCTTCTGTTCCTTCTTACTGATCCGAGACCCTCAGTTGGGTACTCAAACCTGAATTTGCATGATTTACGTGGATGGATGAGGGAAGATTCGGGGAATCTTCCAAGAGCCAACACTCTTTCGAGAAACACTTCTCGGATACCTTCGGGCAATGAGGAATCTCCACACCATCCGCGAATCTTCGTGGATAAGGTGTGCGAGACCATCCACGTGGGTGAGGCCTCTATGACCTCTCCCATGAACTTGAAATACATTTTAGAACCTTCTTGACATCAACTCCCAAGCGCGTCCAGGTTCTCCGCGCTCCCGGACTTGAGAGACCGGCCAACACACGCGAAACCACCAGCCAATCGAAGGCAAACGCTCTTGCTTTGCCCAAGACCACAACAAAGTTTACGAAACCTTGGAGCCGCAATGGCCGAAGCTTTGACGGACGAAATGAACCCCGTAGAAGCCCTCGAAGAACGGATGAAGGAGTTGGAAAAAGAGCTCGAAAAGCTTCAGCCGAAGGTCGTTGAAGAAGACGAAGAACACTCTCCGGCTGATTTTAGTGATATGTACGACACATTGCGCAAGTCCGGAGCTATCAAGGGAATCGATATGCCTACCCCGGCCACTTTCACCGGAGAGGAGCTCAAGAAGAACCCATATGCTTTACATAGATGGTACAAAGAAGTATCCTGTTGGGTAAAGGCTCGTGTAGCGAAGGATGTCCCGCAAGCGGCCATGGCGCTACAAACATTGGGTGGAACGGCGAAGCTCGCCATGGAAAATATGGAGGCTACCAACCCAGGAAAATTAAAGTCCCTTGATGCAATCTTTCAGGCTTTGTTGCACATCTTTCAAAGATGTGACCCAGGTCCAAAGGCCTATGACGAGTTTCTTCGTACTCGCATGCGCACGGACGAGACAGCGGTAGAATTTCTGAATAGACTCTTGTCACTCTCGGTCGTAATCAACAGCAGTAAAGACCCCACAGTCATTCACATATCAGATTCAGAGCTCGCTACGCGCTTCCGCGCCGGACTACCTGGGTGGATAGTGGGTCATCTTCGCGAAAAACATCAGCTTCTGGTTAGTTTGAATCAAACTCCGGATACCTCATCATGGGGACTGGCAGGTACGGTCATGGAAATTGAGCAAAACAACCCACAACATCAGGGTCAACCATCAAAGGTGAATCAGGCTTCTTACCGTGGACGAACCAACGCAATCGTGGAAAACAGGCCTGCCTTTTCAAGTGACAGTAAATTTCAACGATCCCCCAAGCGATTCGTTGACTTAGAGGAAGAGGACAAAACTAATATAGCAGCCTTGCAACAGGAGTTGCAACCCTATGAACTGAAAGCCAAACTGCCCTTAGCATTGTTTAAGCGCTGTCGACAACTTATGGTGTGTGAGTCCTGCCATCGTTACGGGCACGTTGGAAGAAACTGCAAATCGCACACTACCTTCTCCTCAAAAAACTAATAGGGCTCCAGCGGTCAATGGAGCTTGACCGCATGGAGCCAGGAGCGTCATCGAATGCTCCCACAGAATTGGACATGCTCCCTTTGAAGGGTCCAAAACAAGAACAAATGGATTTACAAACCTTACAAGGACAGGTCGTCCGCAACCGGAGACCTGGAGAAATTCTGCCTTTACACGCAATCAACAATCTCACTCCAAGGAAGGAGTTTTTAACCTCACAGTGTTTCTTTGCGAAAAAACCAACATCAGTCAAGAGCCAGGCATACCTTGACACCCTTTCAAGCTTTTCCTTCATTACCCCTCAGCTCTTTCAAGAGATACAGTCAGCAGACACCAACCAAACTACCTGGAGAACTACCAAGGAGTTTATCGAGTTTGGAGTAGCCATGGGCAGTGAAACCCACAGAGCACCAATTGTCTCATTGCTGATTCACATAGACAGTTTCCAGGTGTGGCATGAATTTGGAGTAGCACCTGTACAAGAATTTGATTGCATTCTGGGAAGTGACTTCTCTAATGCCTATCTACAGGTACTTAATTGGCAGAAGAGGACCATGATCCTCCAAGATACTGCTGGCCGACGCCACACGATACATGGCGACGGTAAATTTATCAAGGCTCGACGACTAGACTTGATCGTCCCAGCTGCCGAGATCAGGCAAGCCCTACGAACACCGGGTTGCCTCCATCTTATCGTTCAACCACAGGATACCCAATGGGAGTTAGAGTCTGAAGATCAAGAACTCCAGAATCACCGCAGTCAACTAAGTGAACGGGCTGTACTTACTGAGCAGGAGCAACAACGACTCGATGCTCTGCTGGACAAATACCAGGATTGCTTTATGCCCCGAAACAAACCACCCGCTGAACGGGTCCCCGGCGAAAGCTTCAGCATACCCCTAGAACCAGGAACGAAACCTCAGTTCACCCAGTTTTATCGGTTGTCACCGTCAGAACGAGAAGAACTACGAAAGTTATTAACAGAATACGTCGATGCTGGAAAAATGGATGTATGCGCAGGATCGGCATGGGGGGCTCCAGTAATACTAGTACCTAAGAAAGATGGAGGCTGGCGCGTAGTATTTGATTATCGAAAGCTAAATAACGTAGCTGTCAAAGACCGATACCCATTACCGCGCATCGACGACTTTCTCCAAGGCCTCGGAGGAGCTCAGTACTTTTCAGCAATGGACGCGTTGGACGGTTTTCATCAGCTACCAATGGACCCTGCTGATATCCACAAAACAGCAGTTCAAACTCCTTTTGGCAGTTATACCTGGAGAGTAATGCCCATGGGGATCGCCAACGCCCCAGCGGCATTCCAGCGTATGATGAACCGAATTTTCGGTCACCTGACCTTTGCTAAGGTTTACGTAGACGACATTCTGGTTCATTCTGCCAATAAAGAAGAACACTTTGAACATTTGGAAGAATTACTTCAGCTGTGCCAGGCCGCGGACATACGGTTAAAGAGAAGCAAGTGTCATTTTTTTTGTACTACATTAGATTGGGTTGGCTTCCGCATTGAAAATCGGGAACTAAAATGCTCACCCCTGAAGCTTACAAAGGTCCAGCAGTTCCCAAAACCGAGGACACAGAAGGAGAACATGGCCTTCCTTGGCCTTTGCCAGTTCTACCTACGGTTCGTCCCACATTACTCCGACATTGCAGCCCCACTGACAGAGCTGAATAAGAAGACTTACGCGCACGACTTTCAGCGCTACTGGATTGATGTACATGACCAAGCTTACAAGCAACTGGTCCATCATCTTACAACGGCCCCAGCCCTGGCACTGTTTGACGAAGATCGACCCGTACGAATAGAAACGGATGCTTCAAATATTGGTATGGGGGCAGTGTTACAGCAAGAGATTGCCCCAGGCGAATGGCGCCCGATTGAATACTGGAGTAAGAAGTTTAACTCGGCACAACGCAACTATCACGCTGCCGAACGGGAAACCTGCGCAATTGTCTACGCTTTAGCGCATTGGCGACATCTGATCTTTGGGCGACCATTCACAGTAATTACTGATAATACAGCATCCAAGTTTCTGGCCTCTAAAAGTGTACAACAGCTGTCTCCTCGTGACGCCCGCTGGATAGAGAAGCTAGCCTACTACGCCCCGTTCAAAGTGGAATACCGTCCTGGAAAGAATAATGTGGGGGCTGATTACTTCTCGCGTCACCCTGTCAACGGACAAGCGGTTCCCCTAAGAACAGTGACTGTACTAGACTTATGTGCAGGGATGGGCACGACACTCCGTGCCATCGAAAAAATCATACCTACAGATTCAGAACTGGTCATCAATTACATTGCAGTAGAACAGGACGATGACTGCAGGATGGTTATACAGAGAGTCTTCAACTCAGTGTATCTCGCGAGGCCTGGATTGTTTGTACGACAAGATATCTTTCGATATGGTAACGACGTGCGCTTACTGGCACATCGCAGGAAACTCCCTGCAGTGGATCTACTGATCGCTGGCGTACCTTGCCAACCATTTTCTCGTGCAAATACGTCAGCAGCCAACCCCCCGCTCGGTCTTCGTGATGCAAGAGAATTGTTTACCTTTATACGGGCCATACGCTCCAGATTATCTAAGGAACACTCCTACATCATTGAGTGCACCCCTTTTGCTGCCCATCTGCAGGAGGACTTCAACAGAATCAATACATGGTTCGGACAACCACAGGTACACCACATGGCTGAATTCTCAGCCCAAGAACGCGTGCGACTTTGCTGGACCGATCTCCCTCCGCCTAGAACAAGGGATCAAATGACAGTTTCACTAACATGGCAGGAATGTTTGGACAATGGAGCCACACCTCCTTTAGATGCAGGCGGTGTACCCATACAAAAATGTCCAACACTGATGGCTTCTGCAAACAGCCACAGCGATAGATCCAAATCCACCTGGGTCGTAGGAAGAGATAACAAGCCGCGAGAACTCAGTATTCATGAACGCGAACGACTTGCGGGTATGCTCCCAGATGATACTGCTGGACAAAATGTTACACATGCTGCTCGCCGACGGATGTGTGGTAATGCCTTTCCTGTTGGCTGGATAGGTGTACTACTATCTTGCTGGTATAGCTCGTGGGTTCGTAAACTGCAAGGTACCCGTAGTGACAATACTACGTGCAATTTACTCGCTAGCATTCAAAGGCAGGCACATCGTACGAACGTCGATGGTTCAGCAATTCATATAACGGACATACCACTGTTATCTCGGATTCGATCAGCAGCTCAGCAGGACAAATACTATAAAGATCTATTACGAAATCCACCGCCTGGTTACCAAAGCAGAAATGGACTTTTATTTCAAGACAATAGCAGCAGTAACTTTGGACAATATGCTGGCCCAGCAGTTGTACGACTCCCTCAAGACAATGCCTTAAGACAGGATATGCTGCACCTAGTACACGATCGTGCGCACTTCGGAGCCCATCGTACTTATGAATCTGCCCGCCGACACTTTACTTGGCCTGGCATGAAGACACATATCAAGTATTTCGTAGCCAAATGTCCCACTTGCCAAAAGATGAAACCAACCACTATTTCTCGGTCTCGGCCACAGATGCCAGAGATGAGGTTTTATCCACACCCATTTTACACTATAGTGGTTGATGTGGTAGAAGGGTTGCCGCTGACCCCCGATCACCACAATGCAGTTATCACAGTGGTAGACAGATTGACTAAATTCGCGATCTACATACCCATACACAAATCATGGTCTGCAACTAGACAAATTCAAGCAATACTTGACAACGTGGTATACCGATACCATACTCCAACCATTATACACACAGACAATGGACCAGCCTACCGCAAACTATTTGAAGCATTCTGTACTG
Source organism: Picocystis sp. L7 (assembly GCA_020975725.1). NCBI lineage: Eukaryota > Viridiplantae > Chlorophyta > Picocystophyceae > Picocystales > Picocystaceae > Picocystis > Picocystis sp. L7. The sequence goes on from QXJR01000010.1 coordinate 29,444, forward strand.
CCCTGGGAGCCAATCACAAGACAGGAACACCCTACCATTCTCAGTCCCAAGGACCGGTAGAGCGTCAGCATCGTACGTTGCTGCAAACACTCCGTACAATGTCCAATACTCCAGAACTATGGGATCATTGTCTTCAGGCTGCTGCCCATGCATACAATGATAGTGTGCATCCAATCCTAAAGCGCAGTCCGTTTGAGATGTTATACGGGTGCCCGTCACGTCTACCCTGGCACCTACAGTTGGTCACGACAAACACCAATACAAGGGAACTGGTCACCTCACCTAACAAACTGATAACAGCATTGCTCAACAAACAGCGTAAGGTATATGAAGCTGTGCGTAATCAACTGATAACTCACCAGCAGCAGCAAGCAGCCTGCAGTCAGAACATACCATCTAGAAAATTTAGATCAGGTGACTTAGTCAAACTTCAATATGGCCTGAAAGACACACGTGATCGACCCAAACTGGAACCTTATTGGGAAGGGCCATATCGTATCAAGAAAGCACTGGGCAGGGATGCCTACAGCTTAGTACTTCCAGACAATTCAAAATATCAGAACCGCTTTCATGTGGACAGACTACTACCCTGGGTTGATTCAGACTTGACTCTTTTTCCTTCAGATGCTATAGCCCAGCCACTTGATACTTTACCAGCACCTTTGATCCAAGAAACAGATAATCGATGGAACGTTGCTCGATATCTTCTGAGGGACTTTTCCACCTTCCCGAAGAATACGGTACGTTACTGGGTCCGAACACATGATGGTCAAACCTTTTGGATTGATGAGGACTCGACTATACTAGATGAAATACTCGATCTTGAAGAACACAATGGGTGCTTGCCTGAGTGTGGCATCCACAGGCATAACTTATCAGACGTAAAGCTTCACAAGGAAGATAATTACTTGTTGATACCCAAACCAATTCTGAAGAACACATGGACTTGGACATCATTACCTTATACAACCCGACAACGACAAGTCTGGAAACCACCACCGACCCTCGTAGGCGCAGTGGTCATGGATGCCTTTGAGATCGATCAAGGGGTGCAGTTTTATCAGGGTCTTATTGAGGCTGACCAACACACAGTTACATGGACTGATGGAAAACAAACACAACATTCGCTCTCCGAATTAAGAGCCATGCTGTACAATCCAATTGCAGTTGTATACAACTAGAATTCTGATGCTGCTACGCAGGAAGCCAGGAGACTGAAAGGGACTCATGGTCCCAAGCCTCCCCAATGAGGAGCCTTCTGTTCCTTCTTACTGATCCGAGACCCTCAGTTGGGTACTCAAACCTGAATTTGCATGATTTACGTGGATGGATGAGGGAAGATTCGGGGAATCTTCCAAGAGCCAACACTCTTTCGAGAAACACTTCTCGGATACCTTCGGGCAATGAGGAATCTCCACACCATCCGCGAATCTTCGTGGATAAGGTGTGCGAGACCATCCACGTGGGTGAGGCCTCTATGACCTCTCCCATGAACTTGAAATACATTTTAGAACCTTCTTGACATCAACTCCCAAGCGCGTCCAGGTTCTCCGCGCTCCCGGACTTGAGAGACCGGCCAACACACGCGAAACCACCAGCCAATCGAAGGCAAACGCTCTTGCTTTGCCCAAGACCACAACACAAGGCTCCTTCATCGAAGTCGAACGGTGTACGTGGATTTGTCCGATCCCGTAACCTCATCGATCCACACCGTCGCTCCTCTCCCTCCATCCTCCAAATGGACCGGTTCGAGTGATTTGATGAATATTGACTGTAACATAAACTTGCATTTGCAATTCCATATCCATCATAGGTAGAAAAGAAGGAATCATTCCAAAAGCAATGATGCCACAATGCATGATGCGCACAATATCAACGGGAAGTACAATTCAACATTAGGACATCACTACTTTCCAAAAAGAGGCCTTGAGGCCAAACACCAAGCTCCGTAGGGGTACCCCTGGGCAGAGGCGACCAGGGGTACCCCTGGGCAGAGGCGACCAGGGGTACCCCTGGGCAGAGGCGACCAGGGGTAGCGTCGGAAGTCGTCTTACGCAGCGGCTTGGCGCGCGCAAGTGCGACTCTTTGCCAAGTCGAATATCCAGGTTTTGCTCATGCTTACCTGTGCGACGCATGCCAAGCACATGAGATGACACGCTTTCGCCGACGGAGTAAAAAGAGGACTTGAAGGAACTCGCGGGCGCGCGCGACGTGCCCACGTCCTCTCACCATCGCTCGCGGCGTTGAATACCCCCCTTCCCCTCCGAAACTCACGCCAGGACCCTCCCCTCCCGGAGCGCCCCGTTTCCAATGCCCCCCTTTTGCCCCGCGCCCCGAAATCCACCAATCAGAAGCAAGTCCTAAACCATTACCCCCCCCCAATCGCAATCGCAAAAACTGTCTACCTTCCGAAGGTGGCCAGGGGATTCGCACGATGTGTGGGAGAAGGCTTCCAATCACTCATCTCGAGCTGTTTCAACTTTACTAACCTTTCATTGTGGTATGGCTGTCATCTGAAGTTTTTCGAGATCGAATCGGCGTAGTTCCGTGATTCGAAGCTCGCCTGGCGCTGCTTGTTTCGACACCACATTTGTAGAAGAACGGAGGAAGAAAACAGATCAAAGTGCCCCCCTTTGTACCTCCCAACCGCGTCGATTTCGAGTCTCCAATACCCCCCTTCGTTCTCGCTTGCGATTGGTCCAGACCCGACGGGATCCTCGACAGGTTCCTTCTTCGAATGCTAGCAGCGATAGGTTTTATTCCACGATCTGGAACAAAAAGGGAACAACTACCGAAGAGAGACTCGAAGGTGCGGGATTCCTCCGTGGACCTCTCGATCCCCTCCTCTTCGGACCTCTCAACCGCGGTTTTTTAACCAATCGAAGAGAGGGAATCCCTACTCATAGGTGCGGATTTCCTTTTGTAAACCGTATCAAGATGGGGGGATCCCGGTACGGTTCCTCTCAAATTCATACGAAATGTCCTCTGGGGGACGTTCGATGTCCTTTGGGGGACGTCCCCAAAACAACCCCTAATCCCTATTCGGGCACGGGCATTTTGGGGTACCCATTGGTCGAGGCCCGCTGTTTTTCCTCGACGGGTGTGCAGGCACTTGAACGGTGAAGTTCGATCGAACGGGTCGCCCCGGTGATTCCAACGCCACGCCCCGCCAAGGCGCCCCAACCGATCGGGATTCCTTCCCTTTCCTATCGACTCGGGAGGTAGTCTTGAGGGGACCGCGATTTTTTCGACCGGGCGAGAGGAAGGAATCCCTTATCATAGGATCGGGATTCCGCTTTCTACACCGTACCGAGTTTGAAAGGTCAATACGGTTCATACCCTAATCCCTAATGTTTCCTTGCGCATGTGCTAAACCGGTATAAATAGAAGGTCGATACAGTTCGTACCCTAATCCCTAATGTTTCTTTGCGCATGCGCAAAACCTTCCTAAATGTGGAGCAGCAAGTCAAACTGACTCCATTACATTTGATGTCTTCAGCCCCTCCAAGAACCGGAGGGTTTGGCGATCGGAACCCGACAAAGAAGAGGATGCTGGAGGCCGCCTCACCAAGTTTGATACTTCCCACTCGCATCGGACGGATCAGTTGCATGTTTGTCCCCAAAGAGGCTGCCTTGCATCTTGACCCGCGAATCCACTATTCACATCAAAGTTGAATGGCTTAGAAGAAATTTGTGACACACACCAACTGGACAGGTTTTGGTCAAAGTTTTGAGCACCTTCAAACATAGCAACCATATCAGTCACACTACTGGTAATCCAGCTTTGGATATCTTGGTTGAAGCTGCTGGCCCCGTTGAACATGGACTGCATGTTGTTCACCGAGCTGGTGTTCCAGTCTCCGATGTCTTGGTCGAAGCTGCTGGCCGCATTGAACATATTAAACATGTTGGCCACGCTGCTGGTGTCCCAGCTGCCGATGTCTCCGTTGAAGTTGGTTGCCATCCAGAACATTCCATACATGTTGGTCACCTGGCTGGTGTCCCAGCTGCCGATGTCTTGGTTGAAGCTGTTGGCGCCTTCGAACATGCTTTGCATGTTTGTCACCTTGCCTGTGTTCCAGTCGCCAATGTCTTGGTTGAAGCTGCTGGCCGCGTTGAACATGGACTGCATGTTGGTCACCAAGCTGGTGTTCCAGTCTCCGATGTCTTGGTCGAAGCTGCTGGCCGCATTGAACATATTAAACATGTTGGCCACGCTGCTGGTGTCCCAGCTCCCAATGTCTTGGTTGAAGCTGTTGGCGCCTTCGAACATGCTTCTCATGGTGGTCACGCTGCTGGTGTTCCAACTGCTGATGTTTTGGTTGAAGTTAGTGGCACCACCAAACATCCAACTCATGTCCGTCACCTTGCCTGTGTTCCAGTCGCCAATGTCTTGGTTGAATTTACCCTGCCAAAACATCGAGTTCATGTCTGTCACTTGGCTGGTGTCCCATTTGCCAATGTATTTATCAAAGCTGATGGCGTCTTCGAACATGCCTCCCATTCGTGTCACCTGGCTAGTATCCCAATCGCCGATGTCTTGGTCGAAGCTGCTGGCCCCAAAGAACATGGCAGCCATGGTGGTCACGCTGCTGGTGTTCCAATCGCCGATGTCTTGATCAAAGTTACTGGCACTATCGAACATCCATCGCATGTTTGTCACCTTGCTCGTGTTCCAGCCGCCAATGTTTTGGTTGAAGTTACTCTGCCAAAACATTGATTTCATGCTGGTCACCTGGCTGGTGTCCCAATTGCCAATGTTTTTGTCAAAGCTGGGGGCTCTCTGGAGCATTCGAGACATGTCGGTCACGCTACTGGTGTCCCAATCGCCGATGTCTTGGTTGAAGTTAGTGGCAGAATCGAACATTAGGCGCATGGTGGTCACCTGGCTGGTGTCCCAGGTGGAGATGTCCTGATTGAAGGTGCTGGCTTCCTCGAACACAGAACTCATGTCCGTGATCCCGGTCGTGCACGTACGAGCGAGTTCGGGATTGTTCTCATCAAGGTTGATCAAGGCATCCAGACCGGCTCTGTCGCGTTTGGTGTAGGTTATCCCGTCCACCACCCCGGTGTCGCCCACGGCCGCTTCGGGACACCGCACAGTCACCCCGTTCGGGTCCAAAAAAAAAGGGTCCGGGCTATCTCCTGCGAAGGCTTGTTGGAGGCCCGTTCCACAGAGCAAGAAGAGGGCCAGGAACGAGGAAGACGTGGCCATGGTTGTCGCGTGTGCCCACCGAACCTACCTGCGCTTCTTCGACGAGGCAACGCGTGGGCGGCAAGGAGAAGGTGGAAGTGAGGAAACAGGCGGATGGATTCGTCGCCAGTAGGAGAAACAAGATTTCCACATTCCTCCACAATCCTCCCGGCTGGGACGGAGGAAAGGTGACGCGGAGAGAGACCCCGATGGATCGAAGGTGGGGTCGGGGGTGGGGCGCCCCAGTTCGAGGATAGGTATGCGCTGTCCTCCCCACCTTCCCCCCGAAGGACAGGGATGGACCGTGTAGGGGAACGAGAGGAAGGAGGGGGACTACTCGCGGTCCGTCGAACTGGAAGGGTGGATGGGTCCGGGGTGGGGGTGCCGTTGTCATTGCCTTCGGGGCGAGCGGGGGAAGAACCTGCGGCTGTGGTGCGTTCGTCAGACGGTGGGAACGGAAAAGATCCCGTTCTGCGTTCTGCTTCACCCCCTCGGTCGGTTGAGGAAAGGGGTCGCTTCTTTTCCCTCCGATCCACGCACCACAACCTTTTCGACGGATCCCGATTCTGTCGGGTCCCTGGAACGGATTCCGTTCCTCAGTCCGGGTTTTCTCTCTCCCCGGCCTGTATTTTTCCTGCTTCACCATCCGTACCAATGAGGAAGGGAGTGAAAGGGTGCGAAGGTGGGAGGGTGACGTCCCCGCCCCCTCATCACAGAATCGGGGCGCCCCAGGCAAGACCGTTGGTTCGAAAAGATCTGCGTCCTCTCCTCGCCGTGCACCTGTCCCCACCCGCCCCGCTTTCGTACGATCGGAGAAGGAGCCGCGGGGCCCAACCACTTGGCTCCCTTCTCGTGGACCACGAATACGACCCCTTCCTCTGCTTCTTTTCCGACGCGGTCTCCTCGTGGACAGGATCCAGTCCGCCGCCACCCTCCATCGGATCGGGGCGCCCCCCCCCGGAGACCCCGCTGTCCTCCCCTTCGTTCTTCGCCTCTCTTTCTCTCTCGACCATGGATTCCTTCGGTCAATTTACCCCACGCGTGCGTGAGGCATCGAACCAAAATGGATGGCTGGCCCAGGTGCACCCGAGTGCGCAGTTGGCCGCCAACATGACCCTTTCGTCCTTCTACCTAGCCCTCTTCTTGCTTTGTGGAACAGGCCTCTAACAAGCCTTAGCAGGTGGTAACCCGGATCCTTTTTTCCTGGCCGACAACGGCGTGACCGTGCGGTGTCCCGATGCTACCGTGGGTGACACCGGCGCGGTGGAAGGGGAATCCTACACCATACGGACCCGGGCCCAGCTGGACACTCTCATTAACGAAGATCAAGCGGATGAACGGATCCGGCTGACCCGCACGACTGAGATCACGGACATGACTGATTTGTTCTTCGGGGCCAGCAGCTTCAATCAAGACATCGGCAGCTGGGACACCAGCCAGGTGACCAACATGCAGGCAATGTTTGAGCTAGCCACCAACTTCAACCAAGACATCGGTGATTGGGACACCAGCAGTGTGACCAACATGAGGGCAATGTTTCAAGAAGCCACCAATTTCAATCGAGACATCAGCAGCTGGGACACCAGCAGTGTGGACAACATGAGGCAAATGTTTGAAGACGCTCGTGACTTCGACCAACCAATCGGAGGTTGGATCATCACTCAGGTGACCCGACTGGACGACATGTTTAGGCGCGCCACTGACTTCAATCAAGACATCAGTGGTTGGGACATTTCCAGTGTGACTCGCATGAGGAACATGTTCAAGGACGCCCTTTCCTTTGACCGGAATCTGTCTGGTTGGGTTGTGTCTCTCGTGACCAATTGCGCTGAGTTTGCACAGAATGCTGGATTCTCGGACAATAGCCTGCTTCCAAATTTTACCCAGTGTTCATTGTGGCCACCAGTGTAAGCCCCATGCTCCGCAACAGCTGTCAAGAAGAGCATGCAATCTTTTTCTCTTCGTGGAGAGCATGATGCATGGAGCTCGGATTGAGTCCTCTTCTTGTTTGGAGGATCAATGTAACAACGGCAGAATCTTTTGTACTCCATCATCCACAGACCTATCCCTCGACCAGCAGCCATCCTTGACGTGAGCTAGAGTACCCCACACAGCATGTACAGGACAGTCGTCCTCAACATACCGACATCTACAAGTAGCTCGCAATAAGACATCGAGAGTTGGAACACCAACCAGAAAATGGACAAAAAGTTCATGTTCCTGGGTGCAGCGACTAAAAGCTGGAGGTTCGAAAGCGAGGCGATTAGCAGTTTGAAAATCCGGGTTTATGTTTGAAACAGGCAGATGCTTTGACATAGACACTTGAAGCTGGGATGCCAACGGCGGGACCGTCATGAACACCATGTTTAGAGGAGTTGCTGTCTTTAACCAAAAGCCAGACATGGAACACCGCAAGTGTTACCAGTTAGAAGAGAGCGTTGCCACATGTCACTCCCTGGAACCAAGACTACAAAGTAAGGTTTGAGGAGAGCCAAGCAAATCCACCCTTTAACTTTTGCTTTGTTTTCCGGATTGATGTGTAACACCTTCCTAGGTCACCCTCTCCGTGGAGGAGTGCTTTCTTCTTCCTCGAGAGTACATGTACAAGTGCAGACATTTACTATTAAAGACAAAGTACTAAATGTGTAAATCCCCAGCTCATAGTCCTATGTATAGGACAATCGGGGACGATGACATTTGGCGCGCGTTCGCCACCATAACCATGCGCGTTTCTTTTGCGCGTTCTAGGACGTGTAGAGAACTCTTTCAAGGATCTAAGTCCACGCGCTTGTGCCGAGAGATCCCCCGTGTCGTAGTCCCGCGACCCGTACGTCCGACCCTTCGTCGACCCATAGGACAATAGCGCCCAAACTCGCGCGGTCCGTGTACACCTATCACGCAACCCCACATCGCGTGGCACGGCTCATTTGAAGGCTTAGAAGCTCAGCTTATCGATCTATTACTCTGTGGAGCTACGCCTCCGACCTCGCATCAGACGGGCCGGTGCCGGTGTGTGCACGTCCGCCCCCGACGCCCTCCGGCGTCGCCTAGAGGGGACTCTCGCCATGTGCAGTGTGTTACGCCGGGTAAGCCTGACTCCTTTGAAGCCATGCTCTTCTTTGTACCACTAGCAGTTAGACACAAGACCCCAACTGCTGATCAGTTCATTGGACATCCCCCCGGACTAATCTCTCGATTAGTCGACGAATTGTCCGGGAGAACCGGGACTGAAAGGGACCTAGCAACGGGCGAATCTTTCGGAATCTTTAAAGGGACAACGAAGGGTGAGGATGTTGTCCGGATAGATTCGGTGAATCACAAGCTCAGTGCTGGACCGTCCGATCGGGACGAGGGGTCCACGTGACCACCAGCAACCGCTGGTTTGAGAGGGAGCTCCGCTTGGAGCGCTCCCTCCTATGGTGGCCCTTAGGGGGCCTCCTTTGCCGTGAGATAGAGAGAACTTGCCTGACCCTCGGGAAGGACACGTCGCCTCTCCCACGAGCTTGGCGCGCCATCTTCACACGGCAACTGCTCTTGAAGACCACCGGAAGCTTTCTCGCGGTGTCCCTCTTGCTAGGGAGCCGAATAACCCCCCCTTCGCGAGAACAAGAAAGGAATCGCTTCAAGGCCCAACCGGCCTCTCCCACCTTCGTCCGTGGAAGCTGGAAGCTCATCAGAGCGAAACGTGTGTAAAACTGCTCCTCACGGACGCTTTGTAACACTGTCGAAGCCTTAGCTTTGTTTGTACTTCGCTTGCTTACCACGGAATGGAGGAAGGGGACCATGCCACCCGCATGGGCACCCTACAAAGGGAGCTTGAGCAAGAAAGAGACCAAAAGAGGTCTCTAGAAGCTAAAGTTGCAGAGCTTCAGCAACATGTTGAAGAACTTCAAGTATCGGAAGCCATGGAAGTTGTAGAAACTGATGGCGAAGAAGGAACGCACCCTACCGAAGGGGTTCACCAAGTGGAAGCGGATGCGAAAGCTTTGATGGACATGGTTCCATCAGAGCGTGAAGGTTTGCCGCACTTGATAAGTCTATATGGTACAGCCCTACAAGATTCGAAGAACATATCGAAGGTGTCGCTCGAGAAACCGGACAAGTTCACCGGTCTCGAGCTCGAGGACAACCCCTATGCCCTCACATACTGGTATAGGGATGTTCTTTGCTGGTGTCAAGCTTATGCCTTCAATAGGCCAATGGAACAACTTGTCCTGGCCAATAATCAAGCCCTCGCTGGCACCGCAAAAGCTATGGTTCAAAATCTGATCATGCGGGACCCAACCTCCCTCGCGCCCGTAGAGGACCTGTACTAGTACCTCCGTAAGACTTTCCAAAGCCAAGACCCTGGTCCCGGGGCGTGGCGCGAGTTTCATACTGCCCGTATGAAGCGGACAGAAAAAGTTCTCCAGTATCTCAACAGGCTGGTACAACTGAGCTTTGTGGTGAATGCGAGCACCTCACCAGTGTGCCGCACACTCACAGAGCATGACATATCTGCCCGTCTTCAGCATGGCCTCCCAAGTTACTTGCAAGGTGCAATTTACAAGCACCTGGACCACCTGGTTGAAGTGGACAAGGCTCCTGACATGGAGCCGGGGAACCTTGCTGCCATCATCTTCAAGTTGGAAAGGGAGGAGAACGATCGATTCCGAAAGGACACGAGGCAGTCACCAAGCACCTGGAAACCACAATCCACAATCGGTCGCAATCGGGAGCTTAAGCGGAGCTTTGTTCCTCGGACAACAGCAGCAATGGCCGCCGCTCTCCCATCGACGAAGTACGACGGTGGATCCAGTGGAAGTGGATCGGCCAAACGGCAGCGTAAGCGCTTTGATGATTTGGATGAAGACCAGAAGAATTCTATTGTCAAGGTGCAGACCAAACTGGCCAGCAAGCCCCTTGGTGCGAAACTGTCTCTAGAAGAGAAGGACCTGTGCCTGGCACATGCACTGTGTCTGCGCTGCCGCCGTTACGGCCATGACCAAGCAGCCTGTAAAATGGCATCCGTAATGGGTGCCCCAAAAAACTGAAGACCCTCCGTCCGGTAACTACGGTTACCGGGACGGAGCAGGGAGCGAAACCTGCAGCCACCCCGGTTAACAAAAATGGGAAGCCAGTCTACCTGCATTCACTCACCAATGACAGGCCTAGACATGAATTCCTGGCTGCTGAAACCTACTTTGGAAACAAACCCCACAAAGTCAGAACGCAAGCTTACCTGGACACCCTAGCGAGTTACTGCTTCATTAGCGAACGCCTGTTCAAAGAACTGCAGCAAGCTGACCCAAAGGGTCTGTCCTGGCAGTATACAACAACAGCCTTCAATTACAGCGTAGCTCTGGGTCAGCAGGTTCACACTGCCCCAGTAATAAAGGCTCGATTCTCGATCGATGGATTCCAATCCAGCATCGACTTCGGAGTTGCTCCCTTAGAAACATTTGACTGTATACTAGGAGCCACATTCTGTCATAAGCACTTGACAGCACTGGACTGGCAGAATCACCGCATGGTGCTGCGAAACAACCATGGCACAAAATTTACGGTCTACGGAGACCACCAGTTCATTGCCTCAAGAAAACTGGACCTGATCGTGCCATGGAGCGAAGCACGTAAAGCGGTGAAGAAGCCTGGTGTTGAAACGAATGTTAATTCGTCTAGGGTTTACAGCTCTCCCTCCAAGACCGAGTCCTCCGACCAAGGGGAAGGGTCGATCGACAGCTCAACATGTGGATCGCTGACGACATGACCAGCGACAAACAAACGTCGTGCAAGAACGAACCATAGAATTCGACATACGACTGTCGAATTCACTCAAGTATACCAATGAGAATGCATTGGACGGAATCAAACATCTGCAACTATTTAAGAGCGCAGTGCACGCCTTGTAATACAGAACTTTGACGAAGTCACCACCTCCATACCAGAATTCTCCTGTCACCGAGCAAGCACATCGAAACTCGTTGTCGAAGGACCAAGAACACGTGGAAGAAGCAGGATAGAGGATCAATTATACCGCGCAGTAGCGAAAGACATACTGTACAGCGGTTCACAACCACGTCACAACAGTGCGTGGAACACAGAGTTTAAACTCAGAGATATCGATATTTCAACAGGTTAAGAGCCTTGATACAAGAGTACAACCATGAATGATCCCACACAGCTCAACAGTGTTCCCCTACTAGATGGAGAAAATTGGAAGGACTGGTTCTTTCGAATGGAAAACCACCTTCGTCTCAATGGACTGTGGGCAGTCACTATGAGTGAACCCACCAAGGAGGAAAAAGAAAAAGACAAAAGAATATTGGAAAAAATGGATTTAGCAAGAATAAGACTATTACAATGCATACAAATTGATTATGTGGATAATGTGGTGACCTGTGAAACACCACATCAGGTCTGGACAAGGATCAAGCAAATGCATGAAGAAACTGGATTTGTCCGTGAAAGGGCATTAAAATCTGAATTAAGCAAGTTCAAGAAAGTACCTGAAGAAAGCATCGAGCAATACTTGAATAGGTTAGTACAAATTGCTAATGGACTGAGGAACATCGGGGTGACCATCTCTGAAAAGGAGAAAGTCACCATCGCACTCAATTCCTTACCTGCAGAGTACAACACTCTCACCACCATGCTGGATTTGGTGGGAGAAGTGAAGTCTTTTGCTGACATCAGAAGGATTCTTGTGCGTGAGGAAGCCAAGCTCAGTATAAATATGAGCTACTTTGCTAGAAAACTCCAAGCAACTGCTCAAAATCCACCTGCAGCACCTGCGCAAAACCAGAAAGTGAAGTGTCAGTACTGCCAGAAAATCGGGCATGAAGTCGATACCTGCAGGAACATAATGCGAGATTACGGCATTGAGGGTCCAGCTGTACCAAGCAAATACAAAAACAAGACCAAAAGTAAACCAAAGAACCAAGGAATGCAAAAACTGATGGCTGCATTGACCAGTCACCAGGCCACCGACACTAACGGTGGCTGGATCATTGATTCTGGAGCATCCTGGCACATAACTGGAAACAAAGACATATTAGAGGTCAGTTCAATCAAGAAAAAGGAAGTGCAAGTTGAGATCACTGATGGATCCATACTTACCTCCCAACTGATGGGTACTGCAGAGCTTACACTGACCAACAACCCTAATACAAAACTGATTCTGCAGAATGTTTTGTACATCCCACAAGCATCAGCCAATCTAATCTCAGTGAAGGACCTGTGCCGTAGAGGGATGACTGTCATTTTTGGTCCTAATGGCTGCAAAATACAAAAGGGAAAGATCAAACTTTCAGTCAGTACAAAACACGGCAACTATTACTGCCTACAAGCAACAGCGAAAATATGGCATCAACGCCTTGGCCATGTCAATGCAGCCCGTATCCGTAAGCTGAACTTACCATACAAGGTTGATGGACCTTGTGAAGCTTGTATCACCTGCAAACAAACGGCAGCAAAACATCAGCCAAAGGACTACCAGTATAAACCACTAGACCTGGTTTACCTGGATGTGATGGGACCAATAAGTCCCGAGACACCTGCTGGATTCACACACATATTGTCAGTACTGGATCACTCAACAAAGTTTGGGATGACATACCTGATGACCAGCAAGGGTGAAGCTGGCAAATTCACCAAGCAAGCTCTCACAAGTCTGGAAAGATTTTATGGTGGCTCAAAAGTCAAAGCCATCAGAACAGATCGAGGACAAGAATTCCTCGGATCAGACCTGAAGGCATACCTAGATGACCGTGGAATCAGTCATGAACTGACTGCTGGTTATGCCCCTGAACAGAATGACGCTGAACGGTTCAACAGGGATTTGCGCGATCATGCAAGCACCATGTTAGCCAACAGCAACTTACCTTCCAAATATTGGGGAGAAGCAGTCAGAAACTACTCATACACCAGGAGCAAACTCCCTGAATCAAATGGTGCTGATAAACAGACACCCTATGAAAGACTCACAGGACAAAAAGCAATCCTGAAAAACCTGCGCGTATTCGGTTGCGAGTGTTGGGTATTACGCACCAAACACAAAGTTATTGGCAAGTTCGAACCAAGAAGTACCAAAGGGATACTCCTTGGTTACGAGAACTCCACCACATACAGAGTTCTTGCTGGTAGCAACCTGGTCATAAGCAGAAACGTCAGATTCAATGAACAAAAGATGGGCGAATACGTCCCCACAATTCACGAAAAACGTACCTTTGGTGAATTGGTAAGCTACCAACACCAGCCAATCCAGTGGGGGTATTCTCCCACTGAATTGGCTGATATGGGTACAAATGATACCCATTCAGCTTCAAGTGAAGACCAAAGTGAACAATGTGCAGAACCAACTCCAGAAACTGACATCAGCAATCAGATCATGGAAACAGAACCAAACAATGGATAGCGATATAATCTGCGGTCAAACAGAAGAACGGACTACACCGCATTCCTTACCAAAGACTTACCTGATAAATTTGATGGATATAATCAAGCAATGAGCAGACCAGATAGTGAACAGTGGAAGGATGCCGTAAAAACTGAACTCACTTCATTGAGCCAAATGCGCACCTGGACGTTTGCTGAATTACCCAAAGGTAAAAAGTCACTGGGTACTAAATGGATCTTCAACATTAAGAGAGATGGCTTGAACAATATCGTAAAGTATAAGGCCAGACTAGTGGCCTTGGGCTGCCATCAGCGTCCTGGAGAAGATTACGATGAGATATATGCATCAGTAGTCAGCAAAAATGCACTCAGACTTTTTCTCGCAGCAGTAAATCAGCTGGACTTACACTTACATCAACTGGATGTAGAAACTGCATTTCTAAATGCAGAACTCGGAGAAGAAGTATACCTGCGCATTCCCAAAGGTTTAACAAACAGCAAAGAGTCAGCTCAAGTTCTGAAGCTCAACAGAAGCCTATATGGACTGAAACAGGCTCCCCGTGCATGGAATCAAGAATTGACCAAAACACTGACTGCACTCGGATTCACATGCAATCAACTGGACCAAAACGTAATGAAGTGTACATCCACAGAAGCCATAATCTACATGTGTTTCTATGTAGATGACATACTGATTGCCGGCCGAGATCTGCAGTGTGTACAGACCATGAAAGATCTGATACACTCCAAATATAAAATCACTGACATGGGAGAGGCCCAGCACTTTCTCGGAATGACGATCATCAGAGATCGTAAAGCAGGAACCATGATACTGCATCAAGCAAACAAGGTCAGTGACTATGTACAGCAGCATGGTATCGAAACAAGCAAAACTCAATCAATACCGCTGAACGTACCTCTGCTGGATAATCCACTTGAAGAGTCAGTAGAACACCTGCAATATCAGAAAATATGTGGTCAGCTTCAATATCTCAGTGGAACCACCAGACCGGATATCTGCTACGCAGCATCAGCATTGGCAAGGTACAACTCAAATCCAAAGAAATCACACTGGAATGCTCTCCGTGGAACATTGAAGTACCTGCATGGAACAGAAAACAAACAGTTAGTCTATCAAGCCATAGATGAAAACCTATTGAAGCACATTAGTGTTGAAGCTTACAGCGATGCAGCTTATGCTGGAGAAAAGAGCAGCAGAAGGTCAAGAACTGGATATGTGATCCATGCAATGGGATCACTGGTGGCCTGGCAAAGCAAGATGCAACCTACCATTGCAATATCCACTACACAAGCAGAATATCAGGCAGCCACAGCCACAGTCAAAGAAGTACTGTGGATCAAGAACTACCTGAAGGAACTACTGGAACCGCAAACAATATCTGCAAAGATCAAGATGGACAATCAGTCAGCGTTACGTTTGATACTGAATCCACAATCCGTTACGCGCGCAAAGCACATTGACGTGCAACATCACTTTCTACGTGAACGTGCAGTGCGTGATGAAGTGCAGTTCGAATACTGCCCCACTGACCGGATGTTCGCCGACTATCTTACCAAGCAAGTGCCACTGCAGAAGTTCAAGACCTGCATCCACGCCATCGGTATGAAAGAACCCTCGGTAATAGAGCTGAATGGGAGTGTTGAAACGAATGTTAATTCGTCTAGGGTTTACAGCTCTCCCTCCAAGACCGAGTCCTCCGACCAAGGGGAAGGGTCGATCGACAACTCAACATGTGGATCGCTGACGACATGACCAGCGACAAACAAACGTCGTGCAAGAACGAACCATAGAATTCGACATACGACTGTCGAATTCACTCAAGTATACCAATGAGAATGCATTGGACGGAATCAAACATCTGCGACTATTTAAGAGCGCAGTGCACGCCTTGTAATACAGAACTTTGACGAAGTCACCACCTCCATACCAGAATTCTCCTGTCATCGAGCAAGCACATCGAAACTCGTTGTCGAAGGACCAAGAACACGTGGAAGAAGCAGGATAGAGGATCAATTATACCGCGCAGTAGCGAAAGACATACTGAAAAGCGGTTCACAACCACGTCACAACAGTGCGTGGAACACAGAGTTTAAACTCAGAGATATCGATATTTCAACACCTGGCTGCCTACTCCTCATGATTCAGCCTGTGGACAAGACGCCGGAACTCATCAGCGAAGACTCAGACTTTGGCAGCATGCACAACCAAGTTAGCGATGAGTGGCCCATGGACGACGTTCATCGATAGCGGCTCGATGACCTGCTGAACAAGCAGTATAAGCATTTATTCGAGCCCTGTACAGAACTGCCTCCGGAACGTGTCCCGGGCGAAACATTCAAGATCCAGGTGGAGGAAGGAGCGACTCCGCAATACAGAAATTACTATAGGTTATCCCCCCAACAGCAGACTGCCCTCAAAGAGCTGGTGACCGAGTATGTTGAGGCTGGAAAGATGGACCTATGCGCAGGATCCAGTTGGGGTGCCCCAGTGATCCTGGTCCCAAAAAAGGATGGGGGATGGCGAGTCGTTTTCGATTATCGCCTGCTAAACAATGTAACCATCAAAGACAGATATCCGCTGCCGCGGATCGATGATTACTTACAAAACCTCAGAGGAGCCAAGTACTTCTCATCGCTTGATGCCCTGGATGGGTTTCACCAGATCCGTATGCACCCTGACGACATCGACAAGACAGCGGTCGTCACCCCATTCGGTTCATTTGTATGGAAGGTGATGCCCATGGGGGCAGCAAACGCACCCGCGATGTTCCAACGTATGATGAACAGGGTGTTTGGTCATCTACTGTACCTAAAAGTGTACATGGATGACATCCTTGTCCACTCAGAAACAGTTGAAGAGCACTTCAAACATCTTGAAGAGTTCTTTGCCACCTGCGATTGTGCCGATATCAGGTTGAAAAGGTCCAAATGCCACTTTTTCATGAGTACACTGGAATGGATTGGATTCCGCATTCGCAACGGTCAGCTCGCGTGCACCGATCACCTGCTGTCCAAGATCAAACAGTTTCCGCGTCCTCGCACGCAGCGTGAAAACATGGCATTCCTTGGACTCTGCTAGTTTTGCATGCGATTCGTTCCTCGCTACGCGGAACGGGCGGCCCCGTTGACTGAATTGAATCAAGCAGCCCTGAAGCACGGCTTCGCATCCTACTGGAAGGAGCCCCAGGAGGATGCCTATCAAGAACTGATTAAAGCCCTGGCCACAGCACCTGTACTAGCGCTTTTCGATGAAGACAGACCTATACGGGTCGAAACCGACGCTTCAGATGTGGGAATGGGAGCAGCCTTAATGCAACAGGATCAGCAAGGAAATTGGCATCCTGTAGAATTTTGGTCTAAGAAATTCAACACAGCTCAGCAAAACTATTATCCTGCTGAGAAAGAGACCTGTGCAATATTGTATGCACTGCAGCATTGGAGACACCTCCTGTTTGGCCAGCAGTTTACTGTCATTACTGACAACAAGGCCAGTCAGTTCATTGGAACAAAGGCTACGGAGCAGTTGTCGCCGCGCGAAATGCGATGGATCGAAAAGCTGGCTTACTTCGCCCCGTTCAAGGTGCAGTACAGACCAGGCACAGAGAATGTTGGACCTGATTACCTTTCCAGGCATTTAGCCAAGGTCAATGACACCGATACGTACTGCATTCTGGATTTATGTGCAGATATGGGAACCACCTTGCGTGCGCTAGAACATGCGATACCAGAATCAAGCAACATTACTTTGGATTACATCGCAGTGGAAGAGAATGAGGATTGCCGCAGCGTGATCGCACGCGTGTTTCATCAGGTTCGCTTGGCACGGCCTGGCCTGTTTACACGTAAGGACATCTTTCGCTATGGAGACGATGTGACCGCCTTGGCGCATTGACGGAAGCTACCCCAAGTCCACCTGCTGATTGCTGGGGTGCCCTGTCAGCCATTCTCGAGGGCGAACACCGATCCCTCGAAACCGCCGCTTGGGTTGTACGATACGCGCAAACTGTTCACAGCAGTAGCAAAAATATACGAACAGTTGCGATCGCCTGATTACATATTGGAATGCACGCCGTTTGCGGCGCACTTGAAGACCCACCTGGACAAGATTGCACACTGGTTTGGAGAGCCCATATGCGAAGACCTCTCAAAGTATTGTGCGCAAGCGCGAGTCCGGCTGTGCTGGACCTCTCTACCACCCCTCAAGCATGAGCCTGAACACATGGGGGCAATACCTATGACCTGGCAGGATTGCCTAGAACCTGGATCAAAGGTGCCGTCAGACGCATTGAATCGACCCCGCTTGAAGTGCCCCACTTTAATGGCCAGCGAACGCTCGCACAGCGACCGTTCACGTTCCACCTGTGTGCACGATCAAGATGGGACTCTACGCCCGCTGACCATCAGCGAGCGAGAAAGAATCGTCGGTATGCAGGTTGGTGACACTGCAGCGCTCAACGTCAGCGAAACTAGCCGGCAACGCATGTGCGGCAACGCCTTCCCCATGGGTTGGATTGCACACATGTTACACCGATGGCTGAACAACACACGGACGCTTCGACTGCTAGCCGGCCGCAGTCCTGCTGGGACTGTGTGTGGGTCAATCGCGTCTATTACAGATCAGCAATCAGCGCAATCGTTGCGTACAGGTCTTACTGGTCACTTACCTCCCATACTGGACAGAATTCGCGTCGCCGCTAAAGCGGATCCTGACTACCAGAAATTACTGGACGCACCGCCAGAGGGCACAACTGTTCGCGATGGTTTACTGTTCGATCAATCGACAAACGCTCAACCAGTTTTGGTGGTACCAGCAGATAACGCTCTACGACAGGAGTTGCTGCACATGGTACACGATCATCGACACTTTGGATCAGCCCGTACGCTCGCAGACGCCAAGCGACATTTCACCTGGACTGGGATTCGATCGCACATCGAGCACTTCGTCGCTCGCTGTCCTGCCTGTCAGCTTCAGAAACCTGGTAACCGGTTACGACACATACCACTCTGTCCTGAGATGAGGTTTTACCCTTACCCATTCCACACAGTGGTGCTGGACATGGTGGAGAACTTGCCCCTTACAGTTCTGGGTCACAACGCAGTGCTGACAGTAGTGGACAGATTTACCAAATATGCTATCTATATACCCATCCATTCCACCTGGAGTGCTCATAGACAAGCTCAATGTCTCATGGACAATTTAATTTACAGGTTTCACACACCTGTGCATATCCATACAGATAATGGACCGGCTTATCGAGCGCTGTTCCAAGCATTCTGCGCAGCGTTGGGTGCCCGCCATGTTACGGGGACACCGTATCACTCGCAGTCACAAGGTGGTGCTGAACGGCAACATCGTACGCTGCTGCAGACCCTCCGAACAACTTGTGCTGACAAACATCATTGGGATCAATACTTGCAAGCAGCAGCACATGCATACAATGATACCGTGCATGATGCTACCAAGCACTCCCCTTTTGAGCTACTGTACGGCTGCCAATCCAGGTTACCATGGCACCTTCAACTACCCAGAAGGGATGGAACTGCTGATAATCAAACGGTCACAACTTTTGACAGGAGAGTTACAACCTTGCTGGAACAACACCGCACGGTGTATCAGGCTGTGCAGGAGAATCTGTTGAAGGCTTCGCAGAAAGTGGCTGAAGCAACTGCGCACCGACCGAAGAAGGTCTTTGCTGTGGGTGACAAGGTAAAAGTTCAGTATGGGCTCAAGGGACCCACTGACAAACACAAATTGGACCCTTACTTTGTAGGTCCTTACCTCATCAAGAAAGTGCTGAAGAATGGAGCCTACCAACTGGACCTACCACCAGGCTCTTCCTTTTCAGACCGTATCCATGCCAACAAATTGGAACATTGGGTAGATTCAGATCTTACTCTCTTCCCCATGGACGAGCATACGCAGCCTGCTACGGCGCCGCTACCGGATAGTGCAGCCATGCAAAATGAAGCCGCCGCTTATCGTATTCGACGATACTTGTTACGGGACTACTCTGTATTTCCTACGTGCCCCGTACGTTACTGGATTGAAAGCAACCTGGCCGATGCATCGCAACGCTTCTTTTGGGTGGATGAAACTTCCACCCTGCTGGAGGAATTCTTACCGCTCGAAGAAAACAATGGATGTATACCTGAGCAGGGCATCAGCCCAACTAATTATGATGCTGTCAGGACACACAAGAAAACAGTATACCTCCAATCGCCAGAACCTGTAATGGTGAACACCTGGACTTACGTGAAACTGCCGTACCAAACCCGACGCAGGCCCAAAGTGACTATGCCAGTCAACCTGCTTGGCTGTGTGGTACAGGAGTTCTTCCACATGGGAGATCACAAATCTGCATACTATCAGGGAGTGGTGACCAACGACAGTGGAGGACAATTGGAAGTAATGTGGACAGATGGAAAGACAGAATCGTACAGCGAGCAGCAGGTCAAGGGTATGCTCTACGATCCTGTGGCCTATGTCTATGACTTTCAGCTATGATGAGCTGAATGCCAGGAGCCGGGAGAGTGTTACGCCGGGTAAGCCTGACTCCTTTGAAGCCATGCTCTTCTTTGTACCACTAGCAGTTAGACACAAGACCCCAACTGCTGATCAGTTCATTGGACATCCCCCCGGACTAATCTCTCGATTAGTCGACGAATTGTCCGGGAGAACCGGGACTGAAAGGGACCTAGCAACGGGCGAATCTTTCGGAATCTTTCAAGGGACAACGAAGGGTGAGGATGTTGTCCGAATAGATTCGGTGAATCACAAGCTCAGTGCTGGACCGTCCGATCGGGACGCGGGGTCCACGTGACCACCAGCAACCGCTGGTTTGAGAGGGAGCTCCGCTTGGAGCGCTCCCTCCTATGGTGGCCCTTAGGGGAGCCATCCTTGCCTTGAAATAGAGGGAACTTGCTTGACCATCGAGAGCCACGTCGCCTCTCCCACGAGCTTGGCGCGCCATTTTTCACACGCCAACTGCTCTTGAAGACCACCGGAAGCTTTCTCGCGGTGTCCCTCTTGCTAGGGAGCCGAAGAACCCCCCCTTCGCGAGAACAAGAAAGGAATCGCTTCAAGGCCCAACCGGCCTCTCCCACCTTCGCCCGTGGAAGCTCGAAGCTCATCAGAGCGAAACGTGTGTAAAAGTGCTCCTCACGGACGCTTTGTAACAAACGTTTCGTACGAATCCCGCACCGGCTGCCGATCGGGCCCACCGCGCTCTTCCTTGTCGGACACCATCACCGAGGTTGACCAGTTGGAGCGCCCACGCGTGGAAGGGTTTGCGTCCAAACGCCTCGTTGGAAGCATCAGTATCCATCGATAACGGCAGGTTTACCTTCCGTTTCGCAGAATACCAAGAGCTCGCGACGTTCTCCTTCGAAAGATGCCTCGCACCGCTCCTCCTTCCGGTGTGCTGTTGTCGGTGTCGGAGCGGATGTTTTGTCGCGTTCGGAACAAGCGTGGCTTCGAAACCGCGGTTGCTTCGGCGGGCGACATTCCGAGACGTTCGATGGATCGATCCTCTCGGAATATCGCTTGCACGTCGTGGCTTGCCGGTTTCGCATCGTTTCGGTCGCTTCGTCCGTACGTTCCATTTCGGCGGCCGATCCGCAGCAGGGCGTGTCCTCTGCACGGTCCTGGGAATTCCGACACCACTGGAGACTTTCCCAAGGATCTTGTGGACTTGGGATGGATTTCGATCCAGCCAACTTCGGAAGAAAAGGTGGGGAAGAAAAACAGCGAACATTTCGATACCACGACCGAAGATCTCGATATATCCTCGACGCACAACTGCGCTCGTACAACGAAATCGACAGAGAGGCCCCTTTTCTTTCATCGCCCCATCCACAGAGTCCGTCGAGCCAGGGCCCCCATTTGGAGTGGATGGGACTGCGTCCCAAGTGACCCACCCGGGTTCGACTCAGTTTCCTCAAAAAGGTGCCAGGCTGTCCGGTATGGGGCTCGAACCCATGACCTTCGGCTCATAAGACCAACGCTCTAACCAACTGAGCTAACCGGACTCCAATCAGGCGGCAATGACACGTGAAAAAGCAACAAAATTGTGCTTGTCTCGGTATAAGAAAATAGGGGTTCGTGGATCCAGGTTGCGCGCGTCCCCGTCCCGCGGCGCATTCTGTGGAAGGAAGAGATGGCCCTGTCTGTTTCTCTTTTTTCGTGCAAGTGCGATCAGCCCTGGCATGATCGAGGTCGTTCGATAGAATCGAGTAGAACCGGCAGTGGGTGTGCCAGCAGCTCCTGGTCTTCTCCCCACGCACGACGGGGAGGAGGTACACCGTGGACGGCCTTTGGGATTCACGCAGTGGTGCTTTCTTCGGCGTCCTTCCTTCCCCTTGGTTTCTATCGTCCCTCTCGTTCGCTGGTTTGCGTTGGGTCCACTCCCACGCGTTGCGTTCTTTGTCGTCGTGCCTGCATCCCTGGGTCTCCGGGATGATCGACACGTCTCGTACTGGGTTGGGATTGGAGGGGTGGGAAATCCGAATCCCACTGGCCTTGTCCCTTCTGATCCCCCCCTCATCCGAACGGTGAAGGGAGAGGGTTTGCGATCGCCAAACCGAAGGACCAAGCGATGGACACGACGAAGGAAACAACTGCCTCCGATCCGAAGGGTGAATCGATAGACGAACCCTGCCCACCTGCCTGTCTCTTCAATGGTGCAGTGGCTGGAGCGAGCTCCTATGTGCTTGGACTCGCCTTTGGTTTTGGTGCGTACGAAACGAACGAAGACCCACGCACACGGCGAACGAATGCACACACGCCTGGTGAATCCAAACCCATGCCGAAGCGATGCGAACCAAGGTGGACTTCCAAACTTGTGCGGTCGTGATCATATCGTGTGAAGAGCGAGGTCGTGCACCGCCCGTGCGGGCCACCAAATACGAACGTGGTCGAACAGGACGTCGGAAGAGTCGGACGAGAGGCACAGAACCGGACAGGCCGTCAGAGGTGGGCCTGCGCGCTTGCGGTGGATTTACTGACGTACCTCTCTCTCCTCCGCGCCAGGCTCGGGAAGCTTACGTCATCGTGGACCTGGCAGGCTCAAGGCAGGCTGGAAAGCGGGTCGGGAAGGTGGGAAAAACTTTGCCCTCTTTGGAGCCGTCTACAGCCTTGCACTGTGCTACGCCAAAAAGTTCCGGAAAACCGAGGACCCGATCAACAGCGCCATAGCAGGTTGCTGTACAGGGTTGGCACTGGGGTGGAAGGGTGGTCCCACCGCTGCCTTGCAGAATTGTCTTACTCTTGGTGCTTTTTCGTGGGTGCTGGAATCGATGAATCCTGCACCTGCCAATGCAAGCACGGTTGCCGTTGACAACAAGACGTCCTTGCTACACAAGGAAAGATTAGGATCTACGCTACGTTCGGTGCTCACACTTTCTTTTCCTCAACCTGCAGAACTGTGTATCCAGAATTCATGTTTTGGTTTCGCGGATGCTGTGAATGGATAGGAAACACTGGGAGCAACACGCCCTGGATTTTTGCAAAGGGCTCCTCGTATTTCTCTTCAAAAGCTGAAATGCAAAACTGTCAAGCTGTCTCTCAGTTGGTCGACTCAGAATCCGTTCTTTTGCGAATGAAAAAGCAGCGACAAGCCATTTCTGCAGAAGACAGTCTCAACATACACACTGGCTCATGCAGTGAACACTATTTTCTCGGATGGCACAAAGTCACCTTGTTTGTTAGTTTCCGCTGTTGTTCTAAAGTCAAGAGCCTTTTCAGGGGCTGATACCATTGACGTCCTCAACCGCTTGGTTGGAAAGAATATATCCCACCATCTCCACCAGAATGGACATCACAACCATATCAGAGTGTTTTAACGCTGCAGGGCTGGCCCAACCAGCAAATTTTTTTGTTGGTAATGATGCTGCGCGGGACCATCTTCTGACGGTGTTGCTTTGGAAAATACTTGACTCACGGGTGATTGGAGCAAAGTGCATCAAATCATCAAAGCAAATCAAGATTGAGCCTGTATGCGTTCTCAAGATAGCCGAGGAACCTACCCCGCATCAACATCCATATGTTTGAGCATAATCTGGTGCTTGACTCTGGCCTTCAGTAAGTAATGAACGTGTTGCCTTTATTGAGCGTCAGTCTTGCATGTCGTAAATGCATCCAGGCATATGTATCTTTTGCAGCATGTTTGGCAAACAAGAACATGGTCACATTGGAGGAATCTAGCGTACGAGGGCATCGGCGTGTAAAAGTGAAGTACTTTTAGATGGTCACCACACCATCACAATCAGGAGAGCGTTTCGACAAAGATACGTTTCGTCTATTGCATGAACATATGCCTCGAGCAAACCCATCGAGTGACAACGGTTTCTGGGAAACCTGGAAAAGGCTGCATGCAATGCGATTTGGGAGAAACAAGAAGAGCCAGACTCCAAGCGATTGCTTCTCATACATCGCGTGCTATAGTCACGTACCCTCCTACAGCACTCAACGCAACGAGGGTCAACTAGCTCCCCGCCAAGATGGCTCAGAGCAACTTGATTTTCAAGAGAAGGGCACCAAGGTCACCACATGGGATGCGTTTCTTTATTGCACCATTGAAATATGAATGCGCCAATGCCATTTACAACGCAGCTTCTTCTCCTACAGTATGTTCTCACTAGCCCGGGCTAACCACGCCCCCACCCAATGCAAGACGAGGAGATGTTTCTCCTTGTTTGAAACCACTAGTATCAAGCGCATTCTAAGAGTGGAAAGACCATCTCATGTGTCTATGCAGAGCCAATTGGTGGCACGGAGCTCCACGAGTGGACAACCATTCGGTGAAGGATTCGCCTGATACTATATCTTTCTTGTGCTTTGATGGACACATTCCATTGAGATGATGCTCGAGGGCCCAATTCAGTAGTTGGAGAGTCACGAGCAACCGATACAGGCACTATTGCTCATGTATTAGGTTGTTTGTTACCATTTCGATAGACCAAACATCGACCCTACTTCCATGGGTTATGGGTAGCGATGAATCGTGTTGGCTTTTCGATTTCAAAGCTTTTAGGTGGATCGGATAATTTTGGTGAGTTGTACAACATCTACCCTCATTCTTACCACGATAACGTGATGAAGTTTGTCAATAGTACTCCTATAGGTTATTGGCTGGAGAGTTGCTTCAACAAGCAATGCATCGAATGCCAAACTTTGACGAAGCCTTATCCTAGCAAGTAACGCCATGCACTATCTCTGTCCTACGATAGCAAAAGGCAAACCGAGCCGTGACAAGGACTCCTCGAAAGCGACGAGATTGCTCGAATTAGCTATGGCTTTGGTAGTTTTGCCTTTCACGTGTTCAGGTGAATATGACCCACATTCAAAGGAGGAAGCAAAGACCGGAATTTTCCAACTTCACAGAGTTGCCCGCGTTGGTGGTTTCACTTACAAAGTCCAATTGCCGTTACTCACTTCTTGGAACAATTGCAAAAGAACATCGTGCAAAGAGACACGGTCGAATCTCGAAGTTCTCACGCCAAAAAAAGTCTACACGTGTCGTATCGCTCTATACAACGCTTTGGAAAGACTATTCTTGGTTGATCGAATTCTTTCGGGATGTTTTCAACTTGGCGGTGCTTCGAAAGCAGATCGTGTCGAGTACACTGATTCGACCATTCATTCTTTTGACCGAAACTACGTTTGCTCGAAACCTCCAAGTAGCCAATCGATTTGTGTGTGTAGCTTGGTTTCTTTTTGGATATTCTCTTGGACGTGCAAGTTTACTGATAGCGGAGAGTCGTGCCCGAGTGGCTCTCTATATGAACTTCCACGGCAATCGATATCGTTTTGAAGATCTCGAGTGGACTTGGATATTGAATGGGAGGAACTTGATGGGGCAATCTGATGTCCTACTCATAGGTCGCGACTTCAGGGGCACGTACTATGAAACAAAGCCGATGGGGGGCACGCGAGGAAAGATTTCAGTGTAAGGATGAGATCTTGCATGCTATAGCGAGAATCCGAATATCGGTTCAGGAGAACTCAGACTTGAAAATAGGAAACAGTTCGGTTTGTTCTTGAGAAAAACTTGAAGTCAATCATTAAGCGATGAACGTCGCCGTGGGCAAATACAAAACCCCACAGTCCAAACTGTAGCCAACCACGTCAGGAGGATGGCGAGGTTGAACTCTTGGCCATGCAAGTGGTCGGCTGCAGTCTCTGTGTCCAATGGTAGAGCATTCAATGTCCGTCCAAGGCTCCCCTGCTACAGTCTACCTATTTACAGTAGGGCGAGACACCAGTCACTCTTCCCCGAGTTCCTCCTTGCGCTTGGCATCAAAGGAGCCTTGCATCACGCTCAGAACTGTGGTCCAGACAAAGCTCACAGCAGCAACAAAAGGGATCCTGTAATGCATGGGAACCACGGCGAAATTCACAATCTGGCAAGGTACCCAAATCATCCACAGTTGTTTCACGGATTCCCGGAACTCAGTGGTATACTTGCTCCAAACCCATTCCCAGTTTCTTCCCTCGACTGCAGCCTTGATACTGTAAAAGACTGGAAAGTAAACGAAGGGATGGTGGATGGCCTGATCCAAAAACACCTTTGCGGCGACGGTCACTCCGTAGCCGTAATTGGCCTTCAATGGCGCACAAAGCTTGTGAAACAGCTTGTTGTAGAGCCAGTACTGTCCTAGACTAAGGTACAGGAATCCGAAAGTACAGAACCCAGCATTTCTCCTCCAGTCTATGTCCTCCCTTTTCTCGATCAGCTGCAGGTGGTTTCGTTCGTCGGCGAGTTGTTCGAGAGTACCGGTCAGCCGTTGCACTTGGCTCGTTCGGATTTCGAGTCGTTCGAGTTCCACTCACTTTCTGTGCCATGATATCTGCCACGCTCGTCTTGACCACGGTAATCATGGAGCCAAAGATGACTGGATGTTTCTTTGCGTAGGAGGAGACGGCCTCTCGGGCTGCCTGGATGGCCGAAGCGGGCGCGGCCGCTTCGGGCGCTCCGGCCACTGCTTCTCCCACCACGTGTGTGGCGTTGGACGATTTCCCACGCACGATCAGACCGCGGGCGAGCGTGCGAGCTGCCGTGCGTGCCGCCATCTTTCCTGGTGTTGGCGCGCACCAGCAACTGGAAGACTAGGCGGTGCCTGGCACCCCCCAGGCCCCCGTCCGTAGACCATCTGCCGCCGAGGACGTGGTTCCTTCTGGTTCGTCCTCGGCAGCATCGGTTGGATCTCGGGGGATGCGTGTTCCTTCCGAACGTGTGGGCCAGAACGTTCGCAACCCGTCGAGGTCCCCTGGTCTTTTTCTTTCTTCGATCGGTGAGGGAGAGGGAGGGGGAGGGTTTTCAAGAGTCCCACTACGTCCCCACCCCCCTTCCCCTCGGGTTGGCCCCCCGTCCCACCAACCCGTACCGTACCAGGGGGAAGGGGGGGGTCGTTGTACCACGTTCGAAGAAAGCTCGTGAAATGTCGGGGAGGGAGAAACACCAGGACACGATCGACATAAGCGATGGATCCCGTTTGCGTGTGTTCCAAATCAAATCTTGGCTGCCACGAAGGGGTTTCCCAAGCCCCTCCCATCCCCACCCGTGCTCCTTCGATGGGGCCAAGGTGGTACCGCGAGCATTGCCCCTGGATCCCTGAGGTGCGGGGAAAATTGATGTATGCAGATAACCCTTCGAATCTATATTAGAGAGCAATCTCGTCGTTAATCAGAGCGTGCCTACCACAGGTCCGGAAAGGGCAGGTACTGGTTACTGAACCTTCAACACGCTACGACTGTCATTGAGTGTGGTATGTAGACTCAGCATTCCTCATTGCAGTGGAGGAAGTGGCCTACAGAAAGTTCCTGTTGTACCGCTTCCCATGGTGGCTTCCACAAGCCCACATGCAGCAGCTGATTTGCGCCAGGCGGCGTCTGCATCCACGGCGGATTGCTTGGGTCTTTCCCGATGCGAAATGCTTGCTCTGCACGCCCATACGCGCTTCAGCACATGACGGAAGGGAGTCGAGAGGAACGCACCGTACGCCCATGCCGTAAACATCACCGCACCACAGCATGGTAGGAGAGGTGTTGGAGGACCTGGGAGACATGCACTTTGACCCGAAATAACCTGCAGGAGTAGCATAGGAGGAACGTTCGCAGGAGGGAAGCCACATGTCTAAGAGCCTGGTGTGCCTGCACATCTTGCGAAAGACGCCTGGTCAGGGAAGGCCGCAACATGCAGTTCTAGAATCACATGGTCGCACAGACGAGATAACTCATAGGCATACAACGATGCGACCATAATTTACAGGCGAAGGAAGAATAATCTTTTATCGGACGTTCAGGATTCTGCATTCATGAGATCTTCCTGAACGTCACCAGAGAGGTCCGTCTGCATGTACTCCTGCGTCGTGGGCAATTGGAGGACAATGACGTGGGATTCTTGAACCTCTACCTTGATGTTGCTGGCCTTTAAATCCAGCAGGTGCCCCCCTTTCTTGCATTCCTCGTCAATAAAGTGCAGATGAAAACCTGGCACGTGCAAGTTGGCAAGAAACGATGGCGTGTAAAAACCTACAAGAGATCCTTCGATGTTCTCGAACTCGAATACAGTTTGCCTCTTTGCCGCATCGACCAGCGTCTGATTTCCCTGTGTTTTGGAAACGGCCCTGGTTTTGACGTACTGGAAGTTCCCGGTGATCCGTAAAGCATACACCACGTTTGGCGACTCGAAGAGGGACTCGATGGCCGCCTTGAACACCGACCATCCGACGAAGCTTTCCTCGAAGTAGGTTTCCTGCACCACAGCAGGATCGAAGTCTGTGAGGCATACAAACGGCGTTTTGGTGAGTGGATCGACCCTTTGGGTGGATCCATCTTCTCGAAGTTGATACACCTGTCCGTCAACGATGACGGCCTCGCCGTCCAGTTGGTTGAAGGTACCTAGTCCGAAGTTCCCGTATTTCAAGAGGTCTGCAAAGGTGGTGATATCGGTGATGACCCCTTCCACGAGTGCATTGATGGGTGCACTAATGTACAGAGGTCTTCCTTTCCTCTTCTTCCGGACCTGGCTGGATACGTTTCCTTTTTGCCTCCAGCTTTTGAGGGCCGCTCGAAAGGAGTCGCAAGCGTCGATCGTTCCTTCGATGCTTTTCCTTCCGCTGGACGTGGACCTCATCGACGTGGACGAGAAGGTCCCGGACCTTTCGGCTTCAAGCGAAAACATCCGCTCGGCCTGTTTCTTCCAACGTTCCTTGGCCTTTTCCGAGGCCTCCTGTTTCCTGGCGTGCTGCACGTACAACGTTCCCAACGCACAAGCGGTTCCTGCGACCGCCACGGCGCTCCACACCCACGCTTTCGAGGAGGTGGACGTGCTGCTGTCCGCCATGCTGGCACACCTGTCCAGTTTTCGTCGCAAGACCTCGTCTGGTTCCATTCAAGAGGTCGGTGCCACTGCCCCCTCCCGGCACAAGGGGAGAGATTCAGAAGCCATCCACGTGGCCCCAGCGACTTTCACCCGGACATTCGAGGAGCGAGACCGGGCCACCGGGGGGTACCTGCCACAGGAAGGCGGGTTTGAGACGCGACCTTGTCCCACCGAGGGGGTCGGAGGGAATCGAACGGGTGAGTGACCCGATCTCGTGAGATCTTCACCCTTTCGGGCCCCTGTCCCACAAAAGCAATGGGTACCTCGTTGGTGGATCTCAGTGACGTGCACGAGAACAGAGGGAATTGCGAAACATGAGAGGCCCAAGGGAGAAGGCCAAGAAGTAAGAAAACCAAACCAACACCCTGCCAAGCATGGCAATGGCGGATTTTTAACGAGGAACTGTTGCACCAATGCCAACCGTACTCCACAGCGCACTGGTCATGCTGAAAGCACATGGCCTATCGAAAGCCTAGGCAGTACGGGAGGCCTCGGACAATACACCTGCATCGATCAAACTCCTGCATTAAGGAGCTTTCCCTCTTATTCCATCCTCCCCAGATCGAAAAAGCAACGAAGAACTTGCACGCTACGCCCACCTATGCCCGAGTGTTGCCAGAGAATGCGGCATGCGTCCATACGGCATAGAAGGTCCAGCTTAAACCAACGACCCCGCCGTGCCCGAGTTCAGTCTACGCGTGCAAGACCTTACAAGTTCAGGATCCTCTGGCCCGTTCTTTATAAGAGGGAGTCCTGCGTGCTCTCGCCTGGAACAGGAAGCACCCATCACGGGTCGGCCTCCTTGGCCTCCTCCCAACCCATGCGTTCTTTGACCAACTGGATGACCCCTTCTGCGTTTACCTCCATGGCCACCTGCACTGCAGGATGTCTTGTCCACTCGTTCTCTCCGATCCATTGGCGTTCCAAAGGATCCATGACGGTCATTCCCTTCCCCACGCCCTCGCGCAGCACTCGAATGATGCCCTGCTTCCACTTGCAAAGCCACGGCTTGAGGAGGATGGCAAACGCCGCAGGATCGTGCAGGTAGAACCCATTCATGTGATAGGATCGCTTGTGGTACCCAAGGTAAAAATCGGTGATTCGGTGGATGAAGGGTCCGTGTCCGGCTTGATGACGGTTCAGCTCCTCCCTGTCTTCTTCCTTGAACACGCAGCGGTGAGTGACGTCCAATCCGACGGCAAATATGTTGCATCCACTGGAGAACACAATGTCTGCTGCATCTGGGTCTCCGAATATGTTGGCTTCTGCGGCAGGGTTGACGTTTCCGCTGACTTTGTACGCCCCACCCAGGACGACCACCCTGTGTATTTTTCGGTGCAGTTCTGGGTCCATTCGCAACGCTTCCGCCAAGTTGGTCAAGGGTCCGAGGCAGAGCAGATGCAATTTTTCCGAGTGTTGGTCGGCCATTCGCAACAGGAAGTCCGCTGCCCTTTCGGGTATGGGTTTGCCCTTGGGTTGGGGTGGATGGGTGTTGCCCAATCCATCGCTTCCGTGCACGAAATCCGCTACCCGATGGTGCACGGTTCCAGTGAGCGGTCCCAGCGCACCTCTGGCGATCGGCACGTCTTCTCTTCCTGCCATTTCTCTCAGTCGTATGGCGTTTTCGGTAGCCATGGGCGTGCTTAGGTTTCCGAACACGGTGGTGATTCCCAGCAGTTCCACTTCCGGCGATTGGAAGGCCATGAGGATGGCCATGGCATCGTCGATTCCAGGATCGGTGTCGATCACCAGCTTCATCTTTTCCGTCGCCATGCGACGTCGCCACGTGTCGGTCCTCGTTCGCTCCACCTCTCCCCTTCCCCTCCCCCTCCGATCGAGCGGGGGTGGTGGTGGGAGTGGGGGTGAGTTTTTTCTCTCCTGCCCTTCCCCTCCCCCTTCGATCGATCGTGGGCGGTGGATGTGGGGGTGAGTTTTTCCTCTCCTCCCCTTCCCCTCCCCCTCCGATCGATCGGGGGTGGTGGGAGTGGGGGTGAGTTTTTTCTCTCCTGCCTCGAGGAGGGGGTGGGACCGAGAGAAAGAGGGTGCGAATATTCGCATGGTAGGCGCAGGACAGAACCGACGAAGATGAGCATGTCGCGTGCGTCTCGCGCGTTCCGCCTCGCATGGAACGCACGTGCGGCGTGGAGGGGGTTCGCAGAAGGAGGAGAAACAGGACAAGAAGCGGTGAGAGTGGCCAACATGCCCAGGAGAGCCACGGCAAACGACCTGCTGCGCGTGCTGCCCAACACACAACTGCAGGAAACGGACGTGGTGCGGGAGTACGATCAACAGCTGCGTCCTGCCGCGTGGTTCGTCATGACCAAGGAAGGAGAACAGACGCAAAAAGTCGCCAACGCAGACGAAAGCTTCGTGGGAACGCGAAAAGTGCGCATGAAAGCCATGTCGGGACTGCCGGAAGCCGTGAAGGAAACCCTGCAAGAGCTGGAACGCGGCGGACCGATCGAAAACTGCGTGCTCGTCACCAACGTGCCACAGGAAGCCACATCAGAAGACGTCGAATTGCTCTTCTACGGGTTCCACCTGCAAGGGGATGTCCTCCTCTTCCAAGACAATTGGAAGAAAGAAGTGCCTGCGGTCGCGCGTGTGCAACGAAACACACACCCGGAACGAGGAGCCTCCAGGAGAGCACTCGTGAGGCTCGAATCGCCCCGAGAAGTGTACCGAGCGCTGCTGGAGAGACACAACCAGTTCGTGTGCAATCGATGCGTTCAGCTGCAGCCGCTGCGTTGAACGAATCCACCAAGAACGAAACGAACCGCCAAGGTGGGAAGGGCCATGGAGGTAGAGAGGAAGGTCGCCCCTGTGCAAAAATGCAGGCTGGACGACCATGGGGGTCCTTCTTATTACGATAGCAACGTACCAGGCCCGCAAGTCCTGCCTCACGCTTCCGTGGGGAAGGCGGTGGCCTTGTACTCCGCTGGTATTTCCCCCTCCGGCAGGTTGCGGTTCAACCCGGCGATGATCTTCTCCTCCGACTTGCCGGCATGTTGGTGCGTGAGCTCTCCCCGTCGAAAGATGAAGGCGCTCGGGGAGGTCTTGACCTTGAGCCGATCACGACACAGGTTGATGGTGGAGGCGTTCTCGTTCCCGTTGACGTAGAGGAAACGCACCGTGTCGTATGCACCGGCGATCTTGCTGTACTTTGGCTTGAGGGCTTTGCAAGGCCGGCAGAAGGTGAACCCCACCAGCAAGCAGAGCACGCCTCCGGCAGATTCCGCCAGGGCATCGTCGAACTCGGCTTCGGTGGTGATCACGGTGACGTTGTCTTCCGTGGCGGCCTGCTGCCACCAGTCCGAGAATTCCTGAAAATTTAATGCCCCAATGTTGTCCACGTCCAACTCTCCGAGCAGGAGCTCCGCTTCTCCCTTCTCGAGCAGCAATCCCAAGTCACGGGCCACGGTGGCGATCTCCGTGACGCTCACCAGTCCATCCCTGTCCCCGTCCAACGCGCTGAAGGCGGCCTCCAGCCCATCCTCCTTGGTGATCTTGCCGCGTAGCTTTCTACGCAGGGCCCTCTGCATGGCAAAAAGCTCGTCCCTCACGTGCTTACGTTGCGCAGCGCCAGCCGCCGCCCCTTTGACGCCGGCCATGGGTCCCAATCGACCCGGTCGGACGTCGCACGGCAGGTTCAGCATATCCTTGTATTTGTCGAAAGAAGCAGCGCCTTCCCCGCTGACGATGATCAGTTCAGGATGAAGGGTGTCTACCAGCCTTTGGAGGTACCCCTGCACCCGGTTGGCCCACCTTTCCCACGGAACGGGATCTTCTTCTTGCGGGGGTGGCAGGGGAGCTCCTTCGCTGTTCGTCCCGTTCCACGTGCTGGTGATGTGTTCGACGCTGAGATTGAGCACCGGCAATCCGTGATCGAAGAGGGCCGCTCCGATTCCTTTGCCCAGGGTCACCACCAGGACGAGCTTGTCTCTGGCCCCTCCATATTCTTGGGCTGCTCCGAAGGCGATTTCTCCGTGTCCACTCGCTTCGGCACCGGTCATGACGACGACGGGTCGATGCACGACGTCTCGTATGACCCTTTCCATTTCGTTTCGATCTTTCCTCGCTTGCTGCACGGAGTGCGTCGAGATCGCGTCCACCTCTCGATTGAGCTGTCCGGGCATGCCGACACCGACGACGCCGGTCCACTCGACGGCTTCGACGACTTTCCGGATCGCTTCCGCGACATGTTCCGGTTCTCTACCTAGGAGTTCTGCGGTGACGCCTCCAGCCAGGAAGGCTCCGGTCTCCACGTCCACCGGTGCTGCTCTCAGCGCCTTTTTGCTTCCGGAGACGTACACGCCGAGCACTTGTTTGGCGACGGGCAAGGTGTGTGGTGTTGGTTTGGGGTTGGTGCCATCTGCCTTCACGTTGGTTTTCACGTGTCGATCTCCACGGTTGCCCTTCTTCCTCCAGTCTTTCGTTCCCTTCCTTTTCGTGTGGGATGGTTTCCACACGCGTGTCCTTTGCATGGTTGGTGCGCACCTGCACATACACCCACGTGGTGGATTCCACGTGCATGAGGATGGGTGTCCCCCCTCTCCCCCTCCTCCTCCCCACCCATCCCTTCCCGTGGCAGGGAGGAAGGGGAGGGGGAGGGAGGGGGAGGCGTCCGTACACACCCCCCCTCCCCACTGGGATCGACGTGTGTGTGTGGGAGGGGGAAACAGAAAGCAAAGGATCCGTCCTTTCCGACCCTGCCCACTTCTTCGTTCCGACGAGAGACGTGCACCGTGGAGATGTCGCGAGGACGGGGGAGCTCTTGCGATACTCATCTTCCGTCCCACACATCCGAAAGGGTGGAATCACGTGAGGTCGCCCGGGTCGATACATGCGATGCAAATGAAGAGATATGCGTATGGGGGTTCCATCCCGTCGATGCAAACGATGGAGTGTTCAAGGGTGCATGTTTGCCTCTGGCCCAACGCGTAGAACCTGAGGGGGATTCAATTTGCACGGTTTGGAGGCCGATTCGCGAACCTGGAGGGTTGCAACACCTACACCCGTGGCGATGAAGCTCGTCTCTCATGGCGAAAAGCCAGGTGCACTAGAAGAAATCGATTTCCTCCACCGCTTGAAGTGTTGGGAGGGGTCCTCCGTAAGTCCTACCCTAGTTTCGGCAACACGAGCTAGGAAGTATGTTGCGATTCCTACCGCTTATTGAGGTCCTTCGTGAAAATTTTACACGGCAAAGGCAGTACGAAAGAAGTCGAGAATAAGAAAAGCAATAGATGAGTTGGGAGACCCGATTTACCTACGCTCCTTGTGGCACGGAGGAAGTGAGCGAGCTAGGGCATGAAATCAAAACACCAAGGACTTGACCTACAAAAAGTCGACGTTGGAATGGATTCTCGTCAGACTTTAAATGCTGTTCATTCGATTGGAAACGAAATCCGATGATACCATAGATACCGTAACCCACTGTAAGCCACGCGAGCTTTTCCACAATACACACCATAGGCCGACGGGACGCATCTCCACTTCCGACCCGACCGTCCCCGACGGAGGAGAGACCACCCGTGGATCCGTGGCGGGGAATCGATCGGGGGAAGGAGGAGAAGGACTCTGACCACGATGCCACGGGGAGGTCCTTTCGGGAACCCGTGGATCGTGCAAGGCAATCGTCGAGGGTCCACGGGAGGTGAGACCACGATCAAACCTCCGTGTGTGGGTGCGTTGCTTCCCCAAACCTCCACCGTTACGATCCATGGAAGCTCCGTCCCCGTGTTGCTTCGATGTCCTGGGTCCGTCCGTCCCCTTGCCACTCGTGCCGTCGAGGACGCCTTTTCCTTTCCCTTCCACGAATCTCCTTCATCCCGTTTGCACCCATCCCCACCCGGGATCCCGTTTGGGTTCGTCCTGGATCTTCCCTTTCAAGCCATTCCCTTTCGACATCGATGTCCTTCCTTTGCCTGGTACCCAATCAAGCAGAGGGTGGTGGCGAAGGAGAACGGAATGGCGAAGTTCGAAACCAATGGGAAGCGAAAGCGTCGAACGCGAGAGGAACGCGACGAAAGCGAAGCCAAGC
The DNA here is from genome assembly GCA_020975725.1 of Picocystis sp. L7. Lineage (NCBI taxonomy): Eukaryota > Viridiplantae > Chlorophyta > Picocystophyceae > Picocystales > Picocystaceae > Picocystis > Picocystis sp. L7. The sequence goes on from QXJR01000010.1 coordinate 64,458, forward strand.
AACTGGAAGAGGAACTGTTCGGCATCGAAGATGCGCACGAGATCCAAGACGTCGAACGAAAGGGAACGGGAACGGCACAAGGAGGTGGCGGCGCCTCCGAGGGTGGACCCAAACGCACGCCGAAATGGGAAGATCCCGACGAGGAGGAGCTGCGAATGGACCTGAAGGACGGACCCTCGAGGAACAGGAAGCTGAGGAACGATCCGGAAGAGGCGGACGTGTCGGGAAAGGAATACGTCGAGCGGCTCAGGAGACAACACCAGAACATCCACGCCACCGCGGTGTCTTGGGCCCAGCTGCCCACCCCTGGCGAGGAGGTGGAGGAGGACGTAGCCGGTAAAATCCTGCGCAGTGCAAAAGACGTGCTGGCCAAACCGAAGTTCTTGCCGCAAGGATGTATTGAAGCCACGCGGATGCGAGATGCCAACCTGGAAGAACCCAACAAGGCAGTGGTGCAGTCCTTGGAATTCCATCCCAGTGGGGGGGTGCTCATGACGGCGGGACTGGACAGGAAGCTGAGGTTCTTCCAAGTGGACGGAGTGCGCAACAAGAAATTGGAAAGCTTGCACTTTGATGACCTCCCCATACACAAGGCAGCGTTCAACGAAGACGGGAGCCAAGTGGTGCTTACGGGAAGGAGGAAATTCTTCTACATCTACGATGTTGCCAGTGCGCAAGTCGATTACGTCGCTGGGATCCAAGGGAGAGAAGAGAAGTCGCTCGAGAACTTTGTCATCTCACGCGGCGGGGGGGAACCCACAGTTGCTTTCTTGGGAAACAAAGGTTACCTCCCACTGGTTTCTTTGAAAACCAAGCAATGGATGGGCAATTTGAAGATGAGCGGCACTGTGAAGGCGGCGGCCTTCGTACCCGGAAAGCCAGAGCTCTTCACCTCGGGTGTGGATGGCATGGTGTACACTTGGGACCTACGCATGCGACGATGCATTGGCAAGGCCGTCGACGAGGGGTCTTACAGATGCACATCCCTGGCCTGTTCTTCCGATGGTATGGTTGCGACAGGGTCAGAGAGTGGGATTGTCAATCTGTACTCGAAGAACAAAGGGACGCTTGATCTACAGAAGACCATTTACAACCTAACCACGCGGTGTGACACCATGGTTTTCAATCCTGACAACCAGATTCTGGCCCTGGCTTCCAGCCGCAAGAAGGATGCCCTGAAACTACTCCATCTACCCTCCAACACAGTGTTTTCCAACTGGCCCACGAGCAAGACCCCACTGAGTTTCGTGCATTCTGTGGCTTTCAGCCCCGGTAGTGGCTTTTTTGCCATTGGGAACGCTCGGGGAGCGGCACTGCTCTATCGTCTGCACCACTTCGAGACCACCTGAGGATGCACGTTTCTAGATTCAGTCGACGTCCGTGCACTCTGCATTCAATAAAACAAGCTTTGAGATTTCTTCGATCACGAAAGTGCCGATCTGTTCTGGGGGCAGTGCAGTGGTGTTCACCACGATCGTTTGGGCCCACTCCAGGTTTTCCTTCCACTCGTCTCCGTACTTCTCGGACAATCGCCCAATATGCTCCCAGGAGGTGGGTTTGTGGGCTTCTTGTTGGGACAAGCACTTTGCTCGCTGTTCCACCCTGTCTTTCCAGAGCTCCTCATCTTCTGCATTGCATCGCACCACAATTGCCACGGAGGCATGCGCGATGGCTATATCCCTGGCGATGCGTAAGACCTCCGCCCGCATGAGTGGGCAATCCACAATGACATTGATGTTGCAAGCAAGCTGCCTGCGCGCAAAATTCCACATGACCTGGTAGGAAAGATCGTTCAGTAGTCTTTTCCCGGGTTCTGGGCCTCCGGACAGCGCATATTCCAGGCATTCGAACGAGTTCCTCGCGTCATCCTTGTCTATGAGAGGCCAGCGCAGAGTTCGCGCTAGCTGATGGGCAAGCGTGGATTTGCCACTCCCAGGAAATCCTTGCATCAACAGCAGGATTGGACTCTTCCCTTTCCTGGAGTCCGCCAAACGGAATCCAGGTTCAGCAGGAGGTTTATCAGAAAAGCCTTCCACTCCAGCCGCCCACATTCCCATGGCAGCCAGCCCGAGGAAGATCCCATCCTTGCCCACGGGCGATGCGAGGACTTCTGGGCCAAGGTGCGGCCCCGCAGGAGCGCCCTCGTCTTGTGCATCCGATCGCGATTGGTGGCAATGGGAAGGTCCTTCTTCGGCAAATTCTTCACACACGACGAACGTGTTCATCCACCTGGGCGTCCGGATCTTGGAGTAGGCTTTCCGGACGATCTGTTCGATGGATCCTTCCAATGGCTGGAACGTGTCGCCGTCCGCCCTCTGTGCATGCGTAGAGGTCGAGCACGCATCGTCGCCCCTCCTCGAGCTGGTCACCAGTTCCAGATTGGCTTTTGGGGACCCTCCATCGGGCCTTTCAGCATCCTCGTCGTTTTCGTCCTCGTCTTCTGGGCAGCACATCCATTCGCCGGGGATCACGTTCCTTCCTCGTACGCATCCCACGTTCCCGTTACGATCGCCCACCACAAAATCGTCCCTGCTCCTTCCCCATCCCAACCACAGCTCTGCCCATGCCAATGCATCTCCTGGCGTGGCTTGAACACAGTGCACTACGAGTACGTTGGCGAACCATCGACGCGTCCTTTCCACTTGTGCGCGTGTCACTTCAGGATCCAATGCACACACGCCACAAACAAGTACCTTGCCTTCCTTGACGCAAAGCATCGCTTGGATGCGCTCGCGCAGTGTACCATCGCCATCGCCTTGACGTGGTTGATCGCGACGGTCCAAGGTCGTCCTTCCGACACGTCCCGCCTGCATTCGAGGTCTTCGCACGAATCGTTCGAGCCACGTGGCACGAGGCGTGCATCGCGGTCAGCTTCACGTCCACGTTGACTTTCGCGAAGTGCTTCGAAGGACGCGAACGGACCGTCGCAGGGATGCAGGCTCGTTCCACGATGCGCAGGGAGACAGGATCGTCGCACACGTCCGCGAACGCCACCAAGAAAGCGTCTCGACGCATGCCGACCACCAGCGCCATCCCGAATTGGCTCGGATGGAGAAGGAAGCGCGTGTTCCTGCATCAAAGCATCCTGGATGGAGACAGCAGGTGCATCCGTCCGAGAACCAGGATGAATATCCACCTGTGAACCGCAAAAGAGGTCGGAGGCAAGAAGAAAAAGAGGGTGCTTCGATTACAGAACCAGGGGACCGTTCTCTTCGTAGGCTGCATCCCGGCTCCACAAGTGCGAAAAGTCTTGGGCTTCCAGGCACGCGGTGGGCAATTCGTAGTGAAAGTTCAAAAAATCTGGCAGCAAGAGTGCACAGAGGGCGTTCAAAAGTGCAGGGTCCTCGTGGAGAGCTTGATGGGCCGCTGCGGTCGTTCCCAGTGGATCTCTTGAAGTGGGGTGCGTGCTGCATGCCTTGTCGAAGGGCTTGGGTGCACGGACGCCCAACCAGACCTGGAGGGAGTCCCAGTCCTCCTCCATGTTTTCGATCTTGCCCGCGTTGAGAACGGGAAATTCGGTCCCGATCCAGGACTGGGAGTACGTGTGGAAGATGGCGTGCACTCGACGGCCTTCGAGCATGGAAACCACGTATTCGCGAAAGCGTTCCTTGGTTCCTAGCGCATGTTTGAAACGTTTCTGAATCTTCTCGGTGTTCTGGTTCCTAAACTCCACCTCCGTGTATCCGGAGACGAAACGCGAGATGGGCTCACGCACGAAGGTCCACACCTTGACCCCGCTACCGACGAGCTTGAGCCCTTCGTGTTGATGCAGGCATTTCAGATCCTCCGCTTCTCCCGGGAACCCTTCCAGGTTGCATCGGATGTTGTTGTTGCCGTTTTTCGGGATTCGAACGTAGACCGAGTTTCCGTTCATCACGGCCAGGTTCTTCAGTCCGCACTGCGTGTAGAAACGCCTGGCGACGTCTTTCTGCTCGGGATCGACGAGTACTTCGTCGTCTGCCACGTGGAGTTCCAGCCACTTCCTGGCCCGGTTCCACAGCTTGGCTTGTTTCCATTCGGCGACCACGGGATGGATCTGGTACGATTTGAGTCCGGTCGTCGTTTCGACTTCTGCCGAGAGGTTCCTGGCCGACGTCATGAGCTTGTTGTCCCACAAGAGTTCGTTCGGCGCGTTGAACACGTCCTTCCCACCTGCGAGTTGGAACACGTGGCTCTGCCTTCCGATCCAGAAGAGTACGGATCCCAAGCCCACCATGATCCAGATCGACTTTCTGCTACGCACGATCTGCGCATCGGGTCTCATGCCTTGGCACTCTTTCGTGTGGTTCGACGTCTTCGGTGCGCCATCTCGACCGCTTTCGTCCTTCGCGTTGGCGGGAGTCCCCCCCTCCCAAACCTCGGGAGTGTCGGTCTGTAGCCGAGGTACGGATCGATGGGCTCGAGGTGGGGACGGAGAGGGACCGAGGGAGGAATGAGGGGAAGGCGTGCCCCCCCCTTTCTATCGGTAGGGTCGAAACGGACCAGATGGGAGGGGAAAAGGGATCACGAACCACGTTACCCGAAGACCACCCACCCCACGAGAGGGCGGGCGGGAGAGTGCGATGTCGGATGGGGAGTTTCTTCTCGGGTTTCGAAACGATCCTTCGTTCGCAAACCGTACAACGCCTGTGTGGAAGGAGCTGGTGGGACGTGTGTGCGTCCAAAGAGATGGACTGGACCCGACGAGGGTCGGTCCGTTCGAACGGCGACGAAGCGCGATCCCGAAGGCGGATGTCGGAGATGCGCCTGCTCGAGCGAACCCAACGGATGGAAACGGACGCGGTGCGAAAAGCAGCCGCACGTGGAACCAATCGGGCGAAAGGGACGGGTGCACCGTCCAGGGCGAGCGCGCAAGAAAGGGAGGGAGGGAGAACTCCCAGGCTAGGGAAGGCCTCCGAGGTGCGATCTCCAACCTCTCCACGTCTTCTTCGAGACCCATGAACCTGGACCGGCGTAGGTCTCGTCATCTTCGTGCGTCCAAGCGGATCGGATGGGCCCCATCTTCATCCACGTCCGTTTCGCCTGGACCCTCGCACCGCAGCTGCAGCACGCGGTACGGCGTGTCGTGAGGAAGGGTTGTATGGATTTCGTTGACGTGGTGGTTTCGAACCCCGATCTCGGGTTGGCCACGTGGCAGGGTGCGACCCTGCAGGTCACCGGTGTTCCTTTCGATCCATCGATCGCATGGGATGGAGATCTCGATGTCACGTCGATGGAGATCTCGGTCGCTCGTGCGACGGGGGTCGGCGGTGGGGGCGACTTTTCCTCTGCACGCATCCGTCCGTTTCATCCATCCGGTCGGAAGGATCTTGACCTCCCTGGTCCATATCTCCGTTGCCGTGGAGGAACCGTACCCTCTGCGATCTCCGTCCGTCTGACCACGCATGGCCCGAGAATCATCCGGACCGCTCGGCGCCAAGCGGACGTATCTCGCAGAGGACGAATCCCCGGGGCGAGCCATCCTGGACCGTAGAGGCATCCCTCGCCCGCCTCCTCGGGGGAAACGGCCCTCGTGCTCACGGGCGTCGAAAGCGTGGACCGCCGAGGCTTCGAGTGTTTGAAACGAAGCCCTCTTCGATGGATGCTCTCCATCGTCGATCTCCCAACCAACGGTCAACGTGTCGATGCGGGGTGGTCGAGTTGGCCCCCTCCGCGTGTCTGAAAAACTCCCCTGGGTGTCCTGCCTCGATCGCCGATCTCTGACTCAGCAAAGGGACCACGCTCCCCTTCCATCCCCGATCCAGGGAGAAACCGTCCTGCACCGGGGGAGGCCGATCCTCTGCGCACACGTCTTCTGCGTCCCACCCAATTCCTTCGTCTTCCCCCTCATCCCGGACCCTACTTCCGTGGCGCACGGAGGACGGTTCTGGTAAGGGTTTTCAGAAGGGAGCGGTTTGCTGGGCCTTTTTCTTTCGTCTGAACACCTCCGATCTTCTCCCTGGCAATCCCTCCGATCGGGTCGGTCTTGAGACGCATCTGGATCGGTTGGAAACGGACGCACCGCCTCATTCGTGTCGATACCGCCGCCTTGTCGAGCACGCCACGAAGCGCAACTTCTCAAGGAACCATTGACCGAAGCCGCGTTCCGACGCAGGTGGAGACGCGTGAAAGGAGATAGGGAGGACTGGACGCACGAAAAAACGCCGGTGGAACGCGAAGCGAACGCCGTCCCAGGTCGTTTCGGAAGCGGAAAGGCCAGGGTGTGCCCACAAGAATGTTCGACATCCCGTGCACCATGCCGTGGATGGAGGCGAATTGGACGGGTGAAGAGAAGGAAGAAAACGCACAGCTTGAGATGGAAGGGAGGTACTGGCCTGGGTGTGACTGGGGATGCAGCGACGTGCAACCTCCCGGACCATCCAACCAATCCAACCATTACGCACCGGACTTCTATGCACAGTGGGAAGCCAGGAGCCCAGATCTGGGGGCCCACGAACAATACCAAGCCTCTCACCTTACCCCGGATGCCAATCATAGGATCACCTTGACCGAGGATAGCATGGAGCTCTGTGAACAAGCACCCGTGCTGTCGTCTGCCCATGCATCAGATTGGGGATTCTCGAATGCAGAGAGAGCACAAGAAGCAGATCAACGTTCGTTTCAGGCCATGCACATGACTAATGGCCTGCCTTATGGAGCAATCGGCCCCCCTCCTCTTGGACTGAAACTGAACAAGTCAACCTCGTTCATTGACCTGATTACTGGGGAATTGAATCATGCCTATGCACAGGTTCGAGAGGGTGCGATGACACCTAAGGCGCCGTTTCTGACGAGCCAGATGGAAGCAGGTGGCAAGGATGCCTGCTGTGGCGAAGGGGAGACTTGTTCCCAGCATGCATGCGGACGCGTCAAGGCATCCAACTTCCCTGCCACCAGCATCAACATTGGTTCGTGGACGTACGCCAGCAAGAACGAAGGCGATGTGGTAGCGAAGTTTTACTATGCAAAAAAGAAGCTTGTTTGGGAGGTGCTTGTGGATGGGCTCAAGTACAAGATCGAGTTTCATTGGAATGACATTGTCGACATGGAAATGACGGAGCTGGAGGGCGGGGTGGGTAAAATTGACATCTTGCTCTCCAAAGCCCCCACCTTCAGCCAAGAGTCTGACCCGCAGCCAAGAAAGCATACGCTTTGGCGTGCATGCAAAGACTTCACGGGTAATCAGGCAAGTGTTTGCAAGCAACATGTAGTGTACTTCGAAGGTGGGATCCTTAAGAAACACAAGGCAAAACTTATGGAATGCGATCCAAGGTTGAAGTCCATTTTAGAAACTGCTGGTTCCAGGCCCCTGACAGAGACTGGAAGCGAGCTCAGATCCACTGTGGGCTGCTGCACCCATTCGGAAGCAGAGAGGAAGGCTGGGCCATGCGCAGGTCACAAGGAAAACACGGTCGCCCGTAGCAAGGAAGAGATTCTTCGGCGGGGTGTCTGCGCAGCTGCCGTGGCGGCAAACACTGCAGGGGAGCACCCACTCAACCAACCAAATCAGAACTATTCTTGCAAGAAGAAGAAGAAGAATCCCAGTTACACGGCCCTGAAAACAGAGCCCTTTCCAGTCACTGCTTCTTGCATGTCATTCGACAGCACCGAATCCCAGCCTGAAGAAACAGGACAGGAGGTCGATGCACCGCATCCTCCATGCGCTTGATCCTGCTTTGCTTCGTTGATGTACATATGGCCATGGGCTCGTCTTCGTTAAGAAGCAAGAGCTACGCCGAAGTGTGCCCGTGAGTCACACATAGGTCCCCCTATGGTGGATTGCCAGCGATGTTTTTCTTACTTTCTCTGCTGTTTGATGCATATTGGTTGCGTTTTTTTGTTATTTGTGTGTATTACACTGTTGTACCAAGGATTCTCCTTTGAATGTGATTTTTTGTCATTTTTGTCGATTTCCCACGTCCAGCGCCCTGGTGCCGTCTCTTGCGTGCCAGACTTACGAGGGTGATGCAGCTCCGGTATGGATTCGGAGCTCACCTTCGACGCACTTGCTTCTGGTCCCTAGTTCTTTGCCCTCACGCAATGGATCCAGACCATTCCTCCAGATTCACCTCGGCTCACCAAGCTGCTTGGCTTCGGCTACACCAGCCTGGCAGGGCGTTTCCCGCCCTGGGTGGGTCTTTGTTCCTCGATCAGGCTTTGCTTTGGTATTCTCTCAGGGCATCTTGGTGGTGGCCACGGAAGGTTTCGTGGAGGTCGGCTTCATCGGCCAGTATGGAAGGGTGGGGTCCTTCGAACCGACCCGTTGCCGCTTCGGCATTGGCCCTCGCCAAGGCTTCTACCATGACCATCGCCTTTGCCTTGTTTTCATCGTCACCTTTCCAGAGCTGCAGGACGCTGGCTTGCAGGGCCCTTCCGAAGGAGAAGGTGAGCGCCCAAGGCACACCTCCTGACTCTTGGGCCAATCGGTTGATGACATTCAAGTTGGCTGTGGCCTCGTCTTCCCCTTGTCCTCCGCTGAGGAAGAGCACTCCGGGTACGTCGGGAGGGACGGTCTGTCGCAATGCCCACAGCGTGTGCTGCGCCAGGGCATCTCTGGGAGCACTGTGTCTCCTCCCAGGCACCGCCATCTGCAGCTTGAGCAGCACACCGTCCATGGCCACCCCGTGTCTGTGCAAGTGGGCGACCGTTTCGGCCACCACTCTCCGCGTGGCTTCGCCCATGTCTTGGACGGTGGCTTCTGGATCCAGCAGCACCTCTGGTTCGACGATGGGTGCGATTCCCTTGGATTGGCACACCGCGGCGTACTGCGCCATCGTGGACGCGTTGGCATCCAGCGCCAGTTCCGACGCCTGGAATCCGACGGCCGACCTCCACTTGGCGAAGCGGGCTCCTTTTTCGCGCATGGCTTCGCACCTCAGGTCGAGTCCGTCGAGTCCACGCGACACGGTCTCTCCTGGTTTTCCTCCTGGCAAGCTGGCCAGTCCGCGATCGAGCTTGACGCCAGGCAGGACGCCTTGGTGGTGCAGTTTGTCGACGAAGGGGATGCCGTCCCCGTCGACCATGGCGTAGGATTCCTCGTGCAGGATGGCTCCCGACACGCCCGATGCGCCCAGTCGGGACGAGTAGAGCACGTCTCGAAACCTTCGCCTGACTTCGGGTCCGGATTCGCCCAGCGTGCGCGACAGTCGACGGTCCATCGTGGTGGGACTCTCGTCGCTGGCAAGGACACCTTGTCCGGGCACCACCAGCCTTTTCGCCAAGGCAGGCACGTCTTCGCATCCCATGGACGCGTCTTCCATCCTCGGGATCCTTCCCACGACGACGCGGGATCCAGGACGCGGCGTGCGAGCGTCGAGGCGTCGTTTCACACGCGTCGACGAGGCGCCAATGGACCTGTGGATGGATGGATGGATGTCCCGTCCATCCGCTCGGTCGATTCCCCATGGATCCGAACCATCCTTTCCAATGGAAACCGAAGGTACGGTCCGATCGAAAGGGAGAACGACCTCCGATCGAAAGGGAGAACGACCGTCCTCTGCGAGGTGCGAACGTCCGCGTCCCCCTGCACCTCCCTCGAACGGACGTCGTACTCTTCCTTTTTCGGGGGCCGCCGACCGCCGATCCGCGCGGAGGACGTCTCTCCCCCATCCCCACTGGGTCGGGGGGGAGAGGGTGCACCCCCGAGGAGGAAAAGGGGGAGTTTCTTCTCGAAGGATGGAGTGGATCGTGGACGGACCCAGGCCATGGCGATGGCGACGACGGCTTTGCGAGCGCCTTTGGCGCAATGGAGAGGGAAGAAAGGGAGGTCCAAGGTGTCGAGGAGGTCTCCCAGGAGATGGACGGGAAGCAAGGCCAAGCAAGGAGAGGACGAGGAGACGAAAATCGAGCCGGAACCGCAGCGAGAGGGAGACGGCGGCGGAGGAGGGGACGACGACGGGAACGAATGGAAAGTGGAAGAAAACACGTGGCTGCCGGAAGGATGGGGAGTGACCAACGAAGACGTCCAGACCGTCGTCATCGCGCTCGGTTTCTCCCTCCTGTTCCGAGCCACCGTGGCCGAACCCAGGTTCATCCCTTCGCTGTCCATGTATCCCACCTTCGACGTGGGAGATCGGCTCGTGGCGGAGAAAATCACCTATCGTTTCAAAAGAGAACCTCAAGCAGGAGACATCGTCATCTTTCATCCGCCGTCCGGAAGGGAAGGGCTCCCGGAGTTCAGAAGCGGAGACGTCTTCATCAAACGCATCGTGGCTGTGGGAGGGGACACGGTGGAAGTCAAGGGAGGGAAGACGTACGTCAATGGGAAGGTCAAGATGGAAGACAACGAGTACGAGCTGGAAGCACCCTCGTACGAAATGCCCCCCGTGACCGTGCCGGAAGGGAGCGTCTTCGTGATGGGAGACAATCGGAACAACAGCTACGACTCTCACGTCTGGGGACCGCTCCCAACCCGAAACATCATCGGAAGGGCCGTGTGGAAGTACTGGCCCGTGTGGGAATTGGGTCCGATACGATCCAAGGCACACCCTCAGGATGCGCAGCAGCTCCCAACCTTTGCTTTCCTGGACTGGAAGCACTTGGCCCCGATGGAATCCCCGCCACTCCGCCCAGGAAGATTTTGAACGACGTGTTGTCGATGCAATGGAATGCAATCGGAATAAATGGTTTTCGAAATGTGGACCGTGCGCTTCCCCCACTCTCACGGCCCTGCCATACCAGGACGTTGGCCCGAGAGCGCACACTGTCATGCTTCCTTTTCAGGAAAGTTGGAGTCTGCCGCGCCAGCTTGGCCTGGTTTATTGCTCCGGCAAGCTATTGCCCTTTCCTCTCGTTGTTCCTCGAGCCGCCGAGCTTGCCCACCGCTATCTGCACGATTTTGTGGAACCAGAACAGGCTCACGAGAAAGAGCCCGGTCGCTCCCCCTTTGCAGAGTATGTGCGATTCGGATCGCAACGTGTAGTACACCAGGAATGGTCCCAGCAGTATCCTGCACACGAAGAAGGCCAATGCAAACATCAGATCATTCAGACTGGCGATCCGGGTCCCCTTGAGACCCGCCTCGCGCAAGAGATATCGCATGTGCAGGAAAGGCGAAGAAGCTTCTGCCAGCAGCAGGGCAGCCACGAGTTCCGTGGCGCATCTCCTGGTAAACACGCCGACGGCGAATCCGGACAGGGTGGCCAGGTGATGCATGGCGTTGGACACGTCGGACGGTTCAAGATAGAAGCAGCAGATCGTGTCGTACAGGAAGTACGAGAACGACATGATCATGACTTGGCTTTGTTCGTGCGTGTTTTCCTGCGCGATCCCTCGGAGCGGCTGTTTGAAATCGACGACGAGGAAGGCGAGGGACAGTGCCATGGCCGAGTGCACCACCGACACGAACCGGTTGGCGAACCCTGCCGAGTTGTTCGGAAAGATCACCTTTCGTGTGGCCACGTAGACGGCTGTCCATCCCGTGGTGAGTGCCAGCAGGGTCTTCAGCATCTCCTCTTCCGTTTCCATCCAAGAAAGCACCGCCATGTCACCTGGTGTGTCGTCCCAGCTTCCCCGTCGGATCCTGGCCAAGACCAGGAGGGTCGATCCCTCTCAACCCTACCCTGGAAGCTACAGGGGCGGACGATCTTGCCTCCGAGGAGACCGACGACGCCAGCGACCAAGCTCCGATGATGATGGACGCATCCCTCGACATGAATGCGACGCCGACAAGGGAGGAATTCGCGCTCGCAGATGCCCAAGGCAAGGCGCGTCTTTCCTGGGCAGTGGAACGGTGGCGCTATTGGTCGTGGCAAACAGCACGAGTTGCCATCCCCCAACACCAAGTGTTCACGGTTACACTGGCCACCTGGAATCGTCGTTGGCAACGTCCACGCAAAGCAACCTCGTCTCGCGGTTTTGGCGGCGGCGGTTGCCAACGCCAATTGAACGAGATCAACCTCAACCTTTCCGCGGCTTCGAGAGAGGGATGTTGGCGGACGCTTCGTGCCATCTTCGTGCATACATACAACGGTGTGGGCTTCGCCACCGTGGCCACTCTCGAGGAGCTTCTGTCCTCATCGGAACCGAGGAGCACGTCCGTTCCACCATATGGACTGCTTTATGCGACACGTCGTGGCATGGCATCCCTCCTGGGCCGACGGTATATTTGACCTTTCATTCCAACCAGCGGACAAGGGTGGTGGATGAGGGAAATCGGGAAAGTTTCCCATCCTGCGCTTGAGGAATCCCAATTTCGTGGATGCCACAACCCACCAGGATACCCTCTTTTGTACTTGGAGGACACCCGTCGACGTGGTTCTTTCTTGTCATCTTGACGAACCCTAGGCGTCAAAGAGTGGTTGTCCCGTGTCTACTACCTGCCAAGCTTCCAATGGGCGGGAAAGTCGCACGACACGCCGCCACGCGGAGAGCCCACCACCATTCGGTGCAAGGAATCCATGGGGGTCCGTTTCGAAACCGACCCCTTCCCCCTTTCCAGAGAAGAAACTCCCGAATCGCACCCTCAAGTGTTGGACCGAACGACGACGCTCGTCGACGATGGCCGCGACGAAGGGGAAGACGGACGAAGTTCTGCTTCCACAGGACGCGGAGCCGAAGCCGTTGAAGAAGTCACAGGTTGGAATGGTGTACCTAGCCGCGTTCCTGTGCGCCCTGTCGTTCGTGGTGGGTGTGGTCGGACCGGTCGTGCACCTCGACCACGAACGAAAGCGTTGGGTCTGGAACGTGCCACTTTGGAACGCCTTTTACAGCTGGTCGGGATCCAGTCCTTACGTGACGGCCTTGCTCTTCAACGGAGGAACGATCGGGTTCATGCTCTGCGCCACGGCACTTTACAGCCACCAGGAGGCGTTGAACAGGCAGCGAAGCAAATCGGCTTCCAAGAAGAAATGAATTCAGCAACCAGGGTCGGGCACGCCGAGACTTGTGGGCGATGCAATACGCCTTTCGGCACCGTCTCTCCACTTCTTTCGGCTGCGTGCAGCGGTTCGGGTGTTCCTGGAGTGGCGAAGAGGGCTGCCTCGCCGTCCGTCATCGTGCTTTGCCACCCGTTCCTTGGATCGTGAACTGGTCCTGTTCCATCGAAGGAAATCGGCAGTGTTGGATGCTCCGTCGCCCATCTCGTTCTTCCGGCGGTCGTCCGCTTCGCACCTTTATTCCTCTGCTTTCTCTTTCTTGGGCAGCGTCTTGGTCTTGCCCGTGTCCATGTGATGAAAGAGTTTCCCGTCGTTCCACCACTCCCACATGCTGTCTCCTACACCGCCCAGTACGGTGAATCCAAAGACCGCTCCGCCCACGAGTGCCAAGTGAAAGAGTGCGTCCACTTTGTCAAAGTTCCGGAACCGAAATTTCCAGGACCCCCGGTTCCTTCCTGGTGTGTACTGTTCGGTCCGATGGGTGCGTTGTTTCGTGTTCCTGTAGGTGGTGGTTCCCGCTTGTGCGTACGTCCTCCCCCCTCTGTCGTACGCGGCTCTCTTTTTCGGATCGCTTAGGACTCGGTAGGCTTCCGACAGTTCCTTGAACTTCGTGGCTGCTTGCCTCCTGGCTCGGTCGTCCGCTTGGTTGTGCTTGTCGGGATGCCACAGGACCGCCTGTTTTCGGAACGCCGCTTTGACCTCGACCTCCGACGCGTTTCTGCTCACCCCCAGCGTTCCGTAGTAGTCCATCCTCTGCGTCCACGCCTGCGCATTCGGTGCGCCTTCCTGGTCGGTTCCCACCTGTCTTGGTTCCCTGCCACGTGGTCCCTTCCTGGGTGGTTGAAAGGACGGGGTGTGGGGTTCGAATCGGACAGGACCCGGGGTCAAGCCCATGGATGCCTCGGTCTGTGTCCCATCCCTTCGAACCCGTGAACCGGGTGGACGTCCCTTGGTAAAGGACTGGTGCCACATCCACCTCTTTCGACGCAGAGGGTCGGGAAGGACGCGAAGGCGCGCACCCGTCGGATGGTGGACGCGGACGGATCCGTCTTGGGGACGGTGGAGGTCGACGTGTGGTCCCACACGCGCCGAAACACACGAGACCCGGTGAACCCTCGAGTACCCTGGGAAAACGACACACCCTCCCATCGGCGAGAAGAAACTCCCTCTCCGATCGACGGGGGATCCCTCGGGGACAGACCGACGTCGTCTCCCTTTCCATCGGAAGTCGCCGGCAGGTTCAGACCCGAAACGGACCCGGTTCGAACGGGAAAAAGAGGAAGGTCGGATCCGTCGGTCCTCGTGTCGCATCATCCGGAACGACACGAGACGCGCGTGCATCACGTCGAGGTGCACCTAGGAACGAGAAGCAAGAGGAAGGGAAGGAGAAAGAAAGAGTGGATCCTGAGGTGGCACGCGCGGGCGAAAAGGCAGATCTGTCCGAAAACGGGAGATCCGTGGTAGCACAAGCGCGAAAGCACTAGGCACGAGTCAATGGGACTCACGCGAGCAAGAGCACGTGCTGCGCTACGTGCTTTGCATCGGAGCGAGCAGGAAGAGGCGTCGGAACAAACCAGCCCACGAGATGGGTCCGTGGACGCAGGGGGAGGGAGCAGGACGGAAAGATTGTCGATGGAAGACGTCGCTGCAGCGGCCAGATATCGGACGACGAGACAAGTGGACAGCAACGAGTGGGCGGAAAGCCTGCTCCGATGGGACGGGAGCGATCCAAACCAGACGTGGCTGGCCGAATTTCACAACGATGCAGACGAAGAAGCATCGTCTCCACGCAGGAGCTTACGTGCATCCCTACTTCCCAGGGATCGGTTCCGGGACTCTGCCAAGCGCATCGGCAATTCCCTCCGATTCATCAACGCGCTGAAACAACCGATGCCTTCGCTTCCCGAACAACTGGAACCAGAAACAGGACGAGGACCCCATAAGCCATGGATGCGACGCACGATGAGCAGGTGCAAGGAGGACATGGTGTCGATCTACTTCATGCTGACGTCCTCGTTCATGAACGTGCTGCTGATCTTCTTGCCCTTTGGATTTGCGGCGCAGTACTTCGGTTGGGGTTCCACCCTCACATTCACCTTCAATTTCATCGCACTCATTCCCCTGGCGCTCCTGCTAGGGGAAGTGACGGAAGATTTGGCGATGCGCTTCGGTCAGACCGTGGGAGGTCTACTCAATGCTACCTTTGGCAACGTCGTAGAAATGATACTGAGCTTGGCCGCCTTGGAAAAGGGCTTGAACGATGTGGTGGCCATGTCTCTCCTCGGATCCATTCTCAGCAACATGCTCCTGGTGCTGGGCTGTTGCTTCTTCTTTGGTGGGATCAAGTACAACACGCAACGCTTTAACGAGACGGCCACCAAAGCATCCACCGCTTTGTTGTTTCTCATGTGCATTGCCATCGCACTTCCGACCACCGCGGACCACTTTTCGGATTCGGATCCGGCAAAGGAAGAGATAGAGATGCAGAATATATCCAGGGCCACGGCCATCATACTTTCGACCATGTATGGTTGCTACCTTTTCTTCCAGCTGCATACGCACAGGCATCTGTACGACTCGGAGGAGGAGGAAGAGGACGAAGCGCAGCTTTCCTTTCCCACCGCGTTGTTGGCGCTGACAACGATCACGATCATCGTGGCTTGCTGCTCCGAGTTCCTGACCGGCTCGATTGAAGACCTCAGCAAATCTTCTGGTTTGAGCCGTTCTTTCATCGGCATCATCCTCCTTCCCATTGCCGGGAACGCATGCGAGCACATAACGGCGGTGATGGTGGCGGTCAAGGACAAGATGGACCTGGCCATTGCGGTGGCCATCGGTTCGTCCATTCAGATCGCGATCTTCGTGGTTCCTTTCGTGGTTTTGGTGGGTTGGGCGATCGGGCACAACTTTACGTTGGACTTTGATCCGTTTGCGGCGATTGTGGTGACGCTCTCGGTGATCATTGCAAACTTTTGCAGCAGCGAGGGTCGCAGCACTTGGTTGACGGGCTTGCTTCTGTTGTTCACCTACCTGCTGATTGCAACCACGTACCTGTTCAAACAGGACCTGTAACGGATGCACTCTCTCACCTCGGATCTCGAAGCAGAATCCTGTCCATTCGTCGACGGTTCTCCGGTTCGGAACCGCAGCGGTCGTTCGTGGGAGGGTCGTGTGTTGTTCTCCTCTTTCCGAGCAGGGTTTCTAGGATGGGAATTCTCCGACGGGAGAGGGGGTTTGGGTTTGGACCAGGATCCGCCCACTTCGCTTCTACGACCCCACGTTCCTGTCCGCCTGTCCAGGCATTCCCGATTCGCGCTTTCGTCGCGTTCGAGTGGGCCCTTGGCTCCATCCCTTTCTCCTCCCCAGGGGAGAAGAAACTCCCACCTCGGTTCGGTCCTCTTTCCCTGTCCTTGGTTTTCGCCTCTCATTTCCGGTTGGGGGAGGGGCGGGGGCGGACCCTCCCTCCCCCTCCCCTCCTTGAATCGGGGGGGGGGATGGGCTTCGATCCTCCCTTTCGTTCCATCCATCCACCCAGGTCTCTTCCCACGCATGACCGGAAGAAAAGGGTCTTGGATTCCCCTTTTCGAACCCGATCCCCTCCTGACCCATCCCCGCGAATCGTTCCGGTTCTGTTCCGGTTCAGTTCCGGTTCTGTACCGGTTCTGTACCGGTTCTGTACCGGTTGGAGAAGGGGAACGTCCCCTTCGGCGTCGATTCGGACACGTGCGCGTGTCGCTTCTGCGCGCCTTGGAGAGCGCCACGGGACGATCCGAGGTCGAAGGAGGGATGTCGAGGCGAAGCGGAGGGTGGTGGAGCTGGATGTGGCGTCGAAGGAGAAGGAGGGATGCAATAGGAGGTGTGGTGGCCGTGGACGGAGACACCTACTTCGACGCCGTGGAAGACGTGGGAGAAACACCAAACGTGGGACACCCGAAGAGAGGATGGTGCAAGCCGAGCTGCTCCTCGAAGCACCAGACGCACGAAGACGTGCCTGTGGTGCGCAAGGATCCAGAAACGGGGAAGAGACACCTCCCGTGGACCGGACGACACCGAAACGAGGCGGAAGAAGTGGCGAATGGAATGGTGGTGCTGGGAGCGAGCAGCAGGAAAGAAAGGAAGCGCATGCGAAAGCTGAAGAAGCAGGAGAAGAGGCTGAAGAAACAACAGGACAAGCTGTGGCGGATGAAACAGCCGTCCAGCCCCATCCCAAGCACGTCCGAACCAGGCGATGTGGATCGAACGACCCACGAAGAAGCGCGTGGAAAGGAACACACGCCGACGAATGCCACCACCTCGCCCACGCGAACCTTCGCGGATCTGGTCGCCTTCTTGCGCCATTCCTTCGCTTCGGCGAGATCCGGAAGCTTCGACGGGGACGAGCTCACACTAGCCGAAGAAGCGGAAGAGGAGGAACGAGCCACCTGCCACGTGTGGCCGATCCCAGAGACACACAAACCGCTAGGACGTAAGAACAGCAAGCATCCCAAAGCAAAGGTGGGAGAGACGCTGGTGGAGGACGCGTCGGATCCCGAGCGATTGGATTCCGACGCCAAACCGTCCTGGAGTGCGCTGCAAGGAAGGGAATTTCGAGTGCGAGGAAGCTCCTACATGTCCACCAAACAGAAAGAACCGTCGGCAGAGAGCTTGTACGTGTGCGTGGCAGCAGACTTCTATTACGCGCCCAAGAAGAACGATCACCTCGCTCGAAAGGTGGAACTGCCCACCACGCCACCCGATGCTTGGGACGCGGGCGTACCCCCGCTGCTGATCGTGCATCTGCAAGTGCCGGTGTGTGCACCTTCCCTCTTCGCCACGGGCGATGGGCCGGGATACGACATCGTGCTGTACATGTGCCTGAGGGAAGGCACGGCAGAAAAGGCCAAGACAGAACCAGGCAGGAGACGGGCCTTAGAATTGCTGCAGGGCTTTTGTTCTCAGGAGACGTCGAAACAGAGAGATCGTCTCAAGGTGGTCCCAAGGATGATCAACATCGAACAGTGCCACAGCGATGGGCTCCTGTCCAACACGGAGAAGAAGCTGCTGGTGGCCTATCGCGAGAAGCCCGTCCTGACCCGACCACAGCATCGATTTTTTGCCGGCGAGAACTACTTTGAAGTTTGCTTGGACGTGCACAAGTATGCGTACCTTGCGCGCAAGGGGCTGCACGCCTTTCGGCCTCGCATCAAACACCTGGTGTTTGATCTTGGTTTGGTGTTGCAGGGGAATCAGAAGGACGAATTGCCGGAGGTGATGCTCGGAGGGGTGCGTTTACGGGGTTTGGACTTTACGTCCCAAGAGACGTTGGAGGACAGACTACGGAAAGCTTCGGAAAGGTAGATGGGCTCCCCATTCTGCCGCCATTCGCCATTCGCCATTCGGCTAGGTCTCATTTCTGTGCCTGCCGAGCCACTTCCACGTCTCCCGTTTCCCCGCCGCGCTCCATTCGCAGCGGGACGAGCAGCTGCACCTTTCGGTTGCATCGGTGGCTCCTTCCCTTCGTGGATTGGAGGGTGGGCATCGACGCGCCGCTTGGATTTCCGATCAATAAATCTGTCTCGTTCATATGGCTTTGTCCACCTGGAAGGTCCACGATGGTTTCGGTGGGGACGAGGGTGTGACCGGCCAAGGCGTTCCACGTCGCGCGCGCCACCTTCTCTTTCGAGCGCGTGCGTTTCGATCGCAGCATGGGACAGTGCTTCAGCGGTCCCGCACCTGCATCCGGCGCGTCTACGGTGCTTTTCTTCCCCGATGCCAAGATGCCGTGTCGGAACTACCTCCAAGGACAAGTGTGTCGACGCAAAAGCTGCGCCTACGCACACACCAGGACGTCCCTCGTGGCCTTGCTGCAAGTGCTGCGATCCGCCAAGAAGAGCCTCTACGTGTGCGTGTACACCATCACGTGCAACGAGATCGCAGACGAGCTCGTGCGCGCCAAGAAGAGGGGAGTTCAGGTGTTCGTCCTCACCGACGACGAGCTGGTGGACGCCTTGGGAAGCGACATACGCACGCTCAAACAAGCGGCGATACCGGTGAGGATCGACAGGGGAAGGAAGGCATACATGCACCACAAGTTCTGCATCGTGGACGGACACACCCTGCTCAACGGCAGCTTCAACTGGACGCGAAACGGCGTGTTGGGAAACAACGAAAACATCGTCATCACCCGTGATGCAGGGCTGTGCCAGGTCTTCCAGGCAGAATACAACCGCATGTGGAAGGAATTTGTCCCTCTGTGAATGGACGCGGACCGAGATCATTCGAACGGAGCGTGAAGAAGGTGTGCTCGACCACCATATCCCATACCTGCACGGGATTCGCGTCCGCACGACCTGGGTGGTCTCGTCCGAGCCGAGAGGAAGGCGGCCGGTTTCCACCTCGCGCGCGATGGCGGGTTGGACGGTGATGGATCGATCAGTGGGAAGGATGCAAGCGACCCTTGAGAGTGCGAGCTCGACCCCGTCTCGTACCAGCCCTTCTTGGTGGATCGAGGAGAGACGTCCACATGCACCTGTAAAGTAGACCTTTCAGCAGATGCATGGGGAAGGATCGAATTTTCCACATTGGGTCGTCCGCCGGCCCGTACCTATCGTCGAAGGGTGGAGGGATGCTGCACCGCGTTGGGGTCCTCCTTTCTGCGAGCAGCAGGAGCGTACTTCATGTCACGTCCATCGATGCGTCTGTTGGGGACGCACGTCGATGCCAATTGCCCGTTCTTTGCCCCGGTCGGTTCCCACAAGCGTTCTGTCGATTCGCAGATCGCGAGCGATGGCTTGTCCATCAGCTCGTTGGGGGTCCTTCTTCCTGGACGATCATTTGCTTCCTGTTGGTGAGCACTGTGCATCCTTGGGTTTCGGTCCACTGTCCCACGAGAGTGTCGATCCCACCGGTCAGTCTTCGCCTGACCTGGTGCTGGTTCACCACCCTTCCTGGGTTCCACCCTGTCCATGCTGTCCAATCGCGGTCTTTGGACGGTCCCTCCTCTCGATCCTCCCCCCGCCCGGACCGATCCCTGCCTAGGGTTTGGCCTCGCCTCGCCTCCGAGATCTCGATCCTTCCATCGCGTCTTTCCCCTCGAGATCTCGATGGATCCATCGAGATCTCGGGGAGACAGCAGGACAAGGACGGTCGTGCTTTGCCATTTCACGAATCGATCCGCCACGAAGGCGCGCATCTGTCCACGCGATGGACCGCAAATCCAAGCTCAACGACATGGCAGACGTGCTCCTGAACGACGACGAAGAGGACGAGGTGCGTCCTGGAGACGTCGGAGGCGCAACGTGCGCGTGCAGACACGAAGGACGTCGCGTAGCTGACGACGGAAACCTTGGTTCGACGATCGTGCGATGGACGTGCACACGCGATGGAATCGGATGGGAACGTCACACGGAGTAGAACCTGGTCGGAGGAGACCCACACGGATTCACACAGATGCTCCAGGACCTCTCTGCACCCGTCATGTCCAATACCGTGGCGCAAGGCATGAACGTCCGGCAGAACGCAGTGAACATGCCGCATTCACAAGCACCTCCACAGCAGGCGTCCGCGAGAGGACAAGATCCGCCCACCACTGGTCGTCCCGGCGGTAGCTCCATCACGTTGCACGAGCTCTGCCAGCGCCTGCGGCCGCTCCTGACCTCCCAAGAAGCTACCGCTCTGGATAACCTGCAGGAACAATTCAGGCTGTATCCCAAGACTGAGATTGGCCTCGCCGTTCGGCAGATTGTTCCCAAGGAGAAGCTGCAGCGGGTCCTCCAAGGAGTCCAGGCTATCAGACAATCCTCCATGCCTCAACAGTCCATGGGCACGGCCCCGCCAATGCAGGCTCGCAAGGGAATTACCACGGCAAGCACCTTCGCCGAGCTTGAGCGTAGGAGACAAATGGCCAGTGCTGGTGCCAGTGCAACAAATGCTGGGTTGGGCCCGCCTTCATCCGTCTCAGGTATGACACAGCACATGAATGTTGGAGCAGGTGGCAGGCACGTGGAGTCCCCAGGCTTGGCAATGAGAGACCGAACCGAACAATACCCGACGAAGAAAGCGTCCGAGATGCTGAAGCATCTGAACGAGAGTATGAATCTGGATCCGGAGCGGCAAAGGAAGCTGGAAGAGGACAGGAAAAAGAGGGAGGCAGAAAAGAAAAAGAGGGAAGATGAGAAGAAAAAGAAAATGGATGAAGAAAGGAAGAAGAAAGAAGAGGCGGACAGGAAAAAGAAGGAGGAGCAACTTCGCAAACGGAGGGAAAACGCAGAGAGGAAAAGGAAGGAAGCTGCAGAGAAGAAGAAGGAGGAACTAGCAAAGACCGGCCTGACCGCTAAACCTGCAACGGCAAGTCTGCAACCCAGTACTGTCAAGCCACCGGTGCATGGGTCTCTGATGGCCACATCAGTGGGAGCATCGAAAGCGCCTCCGCCTGCACCCTCGATGGCTCCACCAGTTGCGCCTCCTGCAGCAGCTCCAGTTGTTGGGACCAAACGACCGGATCCACCTGTCAGTCATCCGGGGCCACCGGCGAAAAAAGCCACAGAGGCGAAGAAATCCACGGGGGAGGAAGAGCTGGATATTCTCAAGGGGGCTGGTGTGAACCTGGAAGAAGAAACGCAGGCATTGGTGGCTGGACTGCACGCAGGTGGAGCACGGACAGGCACAGAGAGCTACGAGAAGATTTCGGAAGAAAGCTGGGTCCGCATCAAACCTTTGAAAATGATGTTGGGTAAAGTCATGGAGAAGTTCGACATAAAATCTGTTGATGACGATGTGCTTCGCCTGGTCTCGCTCGCCACGAAAGCGAGGTTCTCTCACTTCCTGGAACGCTTGGTGATTCTAGCTCGACAACGCAGCAATGCCGAGACGGATGGGATCCCCCACGCACCTACCTGGGATCCACGTCGCGAAGTTCTCAGGATCGAGAGGAGGGAGCGAGAGAAAGTAAGGAAGAGGCAGGAAGCAGAAAGAGAGGCACTGCTGAGAGCAGCAGAAGCCAAGAAACTGAAGGAAGACGACCAGGAAAAACTCCAAAAAGCTTTGCAAGAAAGAGAGGATAGGACGAGAACAGCTGCTGCCAACAAAGCAGCTATGTCAGCCTTCGGGAAGGATGCAAAGTGGGCAAAATGGGGCAAGGTGGCCGGGAGCAAGACGAAAAAGGAAGACAAAGCCGCAGCAGAAGAAGAGCTTGCTCTGAAAGGGCGACCACGCAAATCTCCCATGAAGCACGCAGAGGACCAAACACCAACCCTTGCTCCTCGTGTGTTGCCCGCGTCCTTCAAGAGCAGAAGCGTTAATGTCTCCCTGAAAGATTGCATTGCACTGATGGAAAGGGAGCCTTGCTATGCCAAGTCCACGACTCTCTTCAAACTCTACGAGCTGAAGACTTCCCAGCACCCCTTTTCGGCCGTGTGCAAGGAGTAGTTCTGAGGGATCAATAGGATGAATTTTGTTGCCCGATGGGGCGGCGCGTTTCCAATAAACAGTGCGCTGCGAAGGAAGGGGGTCAAGCACGAAGCTGCTCCCGGTTGACCAATTGAATGTCCTCCCACGTGTGACTTTCGGACACCCAATTGCTTTACCTTTCTACTTCAACCGTTAGTCTCTGCCGACCCCATTGGATGGCGGACTTGTGGTTCCTGTGGAAGAGGTCTATCTTCTCCACGCCTTGGATCGCTCCCCCACGATCTTCTACGACTCCCCATCCATATCCCGGCACGTGCATTCGCGTTCCAAACGCAAAGTGGCTGGTGTCCGCAGCGATGGTCCCATCCACGCCAGCCCATTGGAAGAGGAGCAGTCGGAGGGGGACGGTCCATGGGTTCTTAAGGATAGCGTCCACGGACAGCAGGGAGGGCCTTGGCGTCCTTGGCTTGTTGTTGGTGGCGGTGGTGCCCTCGTACCGCATGCCTTTGGAGCTGGTCTCCGACCAATACTTGGAGACAGGCAGGAAGCAGCATCCAACCGCGCCCGCAGCGAGCGCGAGTGCACCTGGCGGGGTCCTGGCGACGCACATGCACGCTTCTGTCATCTTCCTCTGTCTGAGGGCCTCTTCGATGGGACGCTTGTCGGTGCAGAGCCATCGTCGCAGGTTTTGCAACGCTCCGTGTTTGGGGAGCCCAAGTGTGGCATCCCAGGCCCAGAGCGCCATTCCAGCGACGGCACCGACCCTGGCGCAGCACTGTGCACCTCGGATGCGATCGACACGTCGGTATTGGAGTTTCCTCGTCTTGGGCACGAGCGGAAATCCGTTCCTGCGACGTTTATAGGTGTTCCGACGTGGAGGTTCCGGTCAGCTGGGACCGGTCCCTTCGCCAGTCCGGCTTCGTTCACATGGAGCTGGTTCTTGAGGCGTTCTTTTTCATCGCTTTCACGCACCTTCCTTCCAGCGGAAGGTACAGGGGCAAGGGTCCAATTCCCATTCCCCATTCCCATCCGCAGCAATATCCGCAGCTTTGAACGTCCCGTTCCACGTCCAGGTGGGTGTGGTCGGCATCCGACGCCGCACAAGGAGCGACCGCGCGTCAGCTTGGGTTTTTCTTCGCTGCCCATCGCTCGAACCCTTCTTGGGTACGCATCCTGTCCTCGCACGCGATCCCACGCACCCGCAGTAGGCGGTGGCCTCCACGGTCACGCGCTCCGGCATGGCCTCGACCGCGGCGTCGAAGACTTCTTCGCTTCGACATCCCTTCGAGGAGGGAGTTTCTTCTCGACCGAGGGCGTGGAGGTTCGGCTTCCTTTCGTGGTGGTTGGATCCGAGGGGGACACCCGGACGGGACGTCCATGGGAAAGGGGGAGAGGGTTCCCTTTTGAAAGGAAGGGAATGCCATCGGACCAGGACCTGGGTGGGTCTCCCACGCTGTCCCCCACCCGAGGGGGGGGGGGGTCGTGGCGGTCCGTGAGGATTCCAGGGTTCGGATTTCCATTCCTCCCTTCTAAACGCTTTCGAAAGGGGAAGCGATGTCCAATCCCATGGAAGGACGAGTCCCTTTCTTCCACCGTTGGGACGCCCGTAAGAAAGGCTTGATTGGACGAAAAGGGGAACGCGAAAGGAAGACTTGAACCCGTAAACCCGAAACAAAAGGAACGCCGACGATGGCCGTGGCGATGGCCGTGCGCTTCGCGGCTTCTCTGCGACGCTACGACGCGGAAGATTTCGAAATCGTGCGCGAACTGGGTGCCGTCTCCTTCCAACAGGCGCGTGGGACACGAACCACGCGAGCCGCCAGGTGCTACGCGGCGAACTACGCGCCTCGGACTCCGTACCGATCCGAGGTGCTCGTGATGCTGAAAGAAGTGCTGCCACAGGCCAAAGACTTGGCCGCGAACGAAGTGAAAGCGTACGAAAAGATGGCCGAAAGGATGGGAAGTTCCTTCCAGTTCGAAGAGACGGAGTCCGTGCAAGCCGGAAGGAGCGAACCCCCAGTCGCGCCGCTGCTGGGATACTTCGACGCTCAAGGTTTGGAGATGGAAGACGGATTGCCCAGCACCTGGCTGGTCCTCAGATGGCAAGGAGTCCAAACACTGCGTGGATTTGTGCAAAGATATCGCAAGAAGGTCCAGGCAGAACAACCGCGCTTCTTTTGGCCACCCGTGGAGGTCAGAGTGGAGTACTCGCAAGTTGCCAAATACCTCAGGAAAGGGATCCGTGGGGCCATCGAAGCCTTGCAGTTCTGTCACTCTTGCGGCATCGCTCACGGGGCCGTGGATGGATCGGCGTTCCTCTTGAGCTCCCTAGACGTGCGATCGGCCGGGGTCCTCAAGGTTGAACTGGCCAACTTTGGCTTTTGCAAGATCTACGAGGAGGACTTGAACGGGGACGCATGGGAAGAGGCGAAGGGACAAGACCTGCAAGCCCTCGGCTTGACCATGGCCGAATTGATCTTTTCCACCTTCACAACAGAAGAAGGAGACGGCCAAGCCTCCCGTGGAGAGATTGAAAGACTGTACACGGAAGTCTTCCTGAAGGACTTTGAGTCGATGAAAGAGTTCTGCCGGCTGGAAGAGAAGTGGGACAAGGCAATACAAGTCCTTGACGCGAATGAAGGAGCAGGATGGAACACGATGGAAGCTCTCCTTGGCGGATCGGCAAATTTCGACATGCTTCTGGCAAGCGAATTCCTAAAATGATACGCATTCACTGCGCAAAGGTAGTATTGCTCGATGTATCCCAGCAAAAACAAGGTGTACCTTACATGCTGGCCGGGATGCCGCCTGCGACCTGAGCATTGAGCAAGAATGGAAAGGGAAGCAGCACCAGTAGAGCCAAAACAAGCATGCCCGCTGCCTGAAGCTCCTGCGTTTTTGTTAGCTCACTAACTTCGTTTTTTTGCGGCTTGATCGGCCCTCTTTGAAGAAAGCTCACGAATAAGAACCAATAGAGGGCCAGATCAGAAAGAATGCCCGTGACGCCCAACAGCAGAAGACTCCCATTGCTTATCAGCGCATTCTTCTGACGCCCCCAAAGCGCAAAGGACAGCCTCCCGCCATCGGTCTCTCCCACTGGTATGGCATTGATTGCATTGATGACCATGCCGGCCCACCCAGCCACAGCGATGGGATTCAAGAGCACGGATTGGCCAGCTTCCAACTGAGGTCCGTAGAGTATTTTCCCCAGGGTGCCCACCAACAAAGAGTCCTGGAACTCTGCCGCTTGCACGGGTACGCCTTGGCCCGAGGCCTTGGAGATGGCTAGGCCGATCGCCAATGTGACGAAGGACGCCGCGAAGCCGTAGAGTGGCCCTGCAATGGCAATCTCGAACAACTCTTGCCTGCTTTCCAGGATGGATTTGATGCGTGTAATCGAGCCCAAGCTCCCGAGCTGTTGGAAAGGCACGAAAAGCGGCGGGGCAAGTTCTCTCTTCAGCTTCCTCGCGGCTTGAAAATGCCCCAGTTCGTGGGCCGCGTAGACGAACAGCAACGACAAGGCTCCCGGCAGCACTGCCGTCAAGGGTGCGCCTTCCACTCCGCCTCCGAGTATCGGCAGGACCAATCCACTTGCGTTCAGCGTCGTTGCCAGTGTGCAGGCTGCAAAGATGGCGCAGGAGGCCGCTTCTGGCACCGGTCCTTGTTCTTCCACGAGGGATTCGTTGGGGAACACCACCACCGTCGGTTTCTTCTCCTTGTCTACCAGGAGGAAGAGCGTGTATTCGTCTCCCACCGCTTCTTTCAACCGTTCCTGGAGCTTCGTGTAGACGGCGGTGGCTTCTCCTCTCAGGTTCCCCTTGAACAATACCCCTTTTCCTGGGTACTGCTCGTATCCGGTGACGAAGTAGGTGTCGAATCCGAACACTTGGTTTCGCAACGTCTCGAGGGTGTCCTTGTCCAACGCGAGCGTGTTTCCTTCCTTCTCCCCTCCCTCTCCCTCTGCACGCACCTCGGTTCTTCTCCTGACATTTTTCTGTCTCGCACGCGTCCTGGCGATCCGCCACGGTCCCGCACGAGTGGCGCTCGTTCGCATGGCCATCCTTCTCACGTCCGTGTCCTTCCGACACGTCTCCCCTTCCTTTACGTGTCGAGGTGGACCCGAGGATGGAAGGGGTCGAACCCGAATTCCATCCCTTTCCCAAAGGGAGGGTTCCCTTTCCGAAAGGGGTCCTGGTTGGGGGTGACCAGGAAGGGCGGTGCACACGTGGAAGGCCAAGTGGACACATGCGACGAAGAACAGGACAACACAAGGACCACGACATGGACGTGGAAGAAGTGGGAGCACCACGGTCGGATGGAAGAGACCAACGAAGGGTGGATGCAGGGAGGAATGCGGCTTCCACGAACACGTCCAAGGGGGGACAGCAGCAACAACAACCGCAGGTGGATTGGAACCGTCTCGAGGAGTAGCGACGTTCCGAAGGGGATCCAGACGCACACGCATCCAAGGCGAGACCGTCGACCGGGCGTCGGTCCAACTCCCCCTCCTGCTCGCAACCATTGTGGCCTCCGTCGGGCCACGAGACAAGGGACGGATGGGATCGGCGAAGGCGAATCTGCTCCGCTCCCGTTTCCACGTCGTTGGATTCGAGGACGGGATTCTTCCCAACGATCGACGCGCATCGGTTCGTCCCCTCTCTCTCGGGGACGAACGCTCTCCACCAGGAGCTCTGGCGTGTCGCGGGAACCGTCTCCTTCGACGACAACGCACCCACCCGAGGTCGGGTTCCTGGTTTCGCACCACCCGTGGCACCTGTTCCCTTCCAGTTGGATCTTTCCTGTCCACACGAGATCGTCCACGTCCGACGTGTGCGTGCGCTTTTGCCGCGAAGATCTCCCTTTTTCGCCTCGGATTCCTCGACACGTCCCCGCCTTTTCCCTTGGGTTTCCCCTCCTTTGGAAAGGGGGGATGTCGGTCCATCTGTCCGGTCGAATGGTTCCATGAAAACCCGTGAAGGGAGCATGGAGAGATCCGAAAGGGGATCCGATGCATTGAAAGGAGGAGGGTGAGAAGCGATCTCGGATGGAAAGGAAGCTCCACTGGGCTTCGTGAAGAACCTCAATCGTCACGCCCAGGAACGTCCGTGCCCGACGAGGAAGGGGGCCGGCTGAGGACTCCTCCGTCCGAGCGAGAACCCGCTTCCTCTGCGGGCGTTGTCAACCAAGGGATCGTAGTTCCCGAGGTTCCCCCGCAGGACCGCGCGAGACCCCTCCTCCACGCTCATCGTCCGAACCGTCGCCCTGGTCGCGGTGCCTTCCCACTCGAAGGCAATTTCGAGGGCATGTGCTGCGGAGGAAGATCTCCGGTGGTCCCACCGACGAATGGGACCAGACAAGGAGGACGCTTTTTCCAGCTCTGCACCACAGAACGTGCCATCGCCAAGCAACATGACACGCAATGCCGCACTCCACCTGGCCCTGGCGACGAGCCTGTGGACGTTCGGACGTGGATTTCCCAATCTGAGGACGGTGGTGCCCAACGGAGAACGCGTGCCCTGTCGAGAAGAGTTCGGAGGGTGCGAACCAGGCGTCGGTGCAGAGCCAGATCTCGTGTGTCCAGGAGTGGGACATGCCAGCTGCCAAGGTGCATCCATGCCGTTGAACGCCTTTGGAGAAGATCTGAAAGAAGCCCGGTACGCCTGGACCACCGAACTCTGCCAGAAGGATTCCGATGGCGACGGACTCACCAATGGACAGGAGCTGGGTGATCCGTGCTGTACGTGGTCCATCGAACAAGGCAGCATGGAAGAGCTTGACGCCCGCCTGCTGTCTCATCCGGGTGACCCCCAATCGGTACTGGAAGAAGTCACGATGCCAGAGTGCGAAGACAGAGGTCCATCCGGAGAGGCGGAGGAGGACATGGGGAAGTTTTACCCCCGAATACCCGAAGGAAGGAAAGACATTTTTTTCTTGCAGGACGAACCCGAAAAAGTGCAAGAATTCACGATCAAGCAACACGATATTGCCGCTTTCAACACAGAGTACATCGACGTGTCCTTCAACTTCGAGGATGAAGACTGTCCGGACGAAGGGTGCCATATTGTTGGACTGGAGTCCATCGTGGATCAAGGAGATTTCTTGCACCATTACATTCTGGATGGATGTGAGCAGACGTTTCCCGAACGAGAAATAGGGCACGCAGATCGACCCAGGCTTTGTTCGTTCAACCTGGGCGCGTGGGTCCCGGGCATGGACATTTTTCTGCTCGCTCCAGATGAAGCCGGCGTTCCCATCGGTGGAAAGTCAGAACTCCAGAGTTTCCAACTGCGGGTGCATTACAACAACCCTGACAGCCTTGCCGGAATCAAAGATAGCTCTGGTTTCAGAATGTACTATACTACCAAACCTCGCCAAAACAACCTGCAGCTTTTCCACCTGCTGCGTATCGTGCTGGACCCCATACATCGCATTCCTGCCCAGAAGGAGAGGGCCTTTGTGACAAGGTCATGTGTCATCAAAGGCCTGCAAGAGCCGGTGACCATCGCATCGATTGGCTATCATGCGCACTTGCTCGCGAGAGAAATGTACACCGATGTTTTTAGAGATGGGGAACATCAGCATATCTGGGGCGACAAGTACTGGACCTTCGACAACCAGTACATCGAAGATCTCATGCAGTCCAACAAAACACTCGAAAACGGGGATGTTGTCCAGGCAACCTGTGTGTACAATTCCATGGGACAGACGTGGAGCACGGCATTTGGACTGACAAACGCACAGGAAATGTGCTTCCACAGCATTTACTATTATCCCCAGCAATCCGGCTTGCAATGTGAGCCATTGTCACGGGGCTTGACTGGCTACTACATGGGTGAGCTGGAACCCAACGAGGATGGTTCAGAGTTGTACATCAACCATCCACCACGGTAGGGAATGGGCACAAGGCATCGATTGGACGCCAAAGCCTCGAGCCCCACCTTTGTCAGCAGCACGGGTGCCTGCGGGTTTTCTCGGTGCTCGGCTGGCCTGCTTTCCCCAGTGAAACAATTCGAAACGGTTGCTCGTTTGCAAGGAACTGCACTTCTCTCTTTACTTATTCCTTCCTTCTATGCAAGTTGCAAGCTTTTCCCCCTTCCCTCTCCCATCCGTCGTTCCAACTGGGAGCCTTCTCGAGGGTGGTTTCTCTCATTGAAAACCCCCGCGGCCTTGTGCGCACAAAAGAGTCTCCCTGTCCTTTCTTCACATCGGACCACTTTGACCCGTTCTTGGGTGTCCAGCATGTAAGGGAGCGAGAAAGGCGCGGCCGTTCGTTGATGCGCGCGTGCGAAACCTCCATACTAACCGCCCCTGTGTTGCGATGGACCGTTCCCGGAGCCGGACCCCGCGACTCCAGGCGTCCCTTTCCGTGCAGGTGAGACCTTCTGGCTGCCATGGCCTTCCTTCGGATCTGGCGGGTTCGAACTATCTTCCATTCTCGCGGGAAAGGATTGGAATGGTCCGATTGTGGATTGCATCCACAACTGGACCCGTGTCGAACCGGGTTCGGATGGACACGAGTCACGTGGGTCCCGAACCGACGATAAGGTGGCTCCAGCCTTTCGAGCTCCCTTTTCCCCCGGTTCAAACCCCGTTCTTCCCCGGGTGTCGGTTCGGTTCCTCCGGGTTCGGCTTCGGGTTCATCGATGGGAAAACCGACGGTCGCCCTTCGACGAACCCCGATGCGACACGTCATTTCGGGTTTGTCCTCTTCCTGGCGCGCGGAGAAGCGCGCTTCGAACGTCACCGGAGGAGGAAACATGGCCCCCTCGCTCGCCACCTGCGTGGCCTGGATGTGGACGGTCGCAACCATGACCGCGGTGCGCGGGTTCTCCACGTTTCCCTACGAAGTTCCCAACGGAAGACGGGTGAACTGCACGGAAGAGATGGAAGGATGCAGCGTTGGAGAGCCTTGCCTCGGACTGGGACACAACACCTGCGCCGGCGGATCCTTGCCATTGAATCCGTTCGGAGCGGATTTTGCCGATGCGTTGTACAGCTGGACGGAAGAACTCTGCCAGATGGACTCGGACAACGACGGACTCACCAACGGAGAAGAGCTCGGAGATCCTTGCTGTGAATGGACCACCATGTCCATGGATATGCTGGACGATGAATTCATCCCGTCTCATCCAGGCTACGCCTTTTCCGTGCCGCCGAAAAACGTCACGTGCGACAACGGACAGGAGTGAGCAGCCCAGGCTGGGCACAAAGAATCGAGAGGCAGCGTGCATGGGGAGAGAGCCACTTCCGTAGGGTTTTGTTTTTCTTTTGTTGCCCGAAGCAGACCGATGTGTCATCGAGCCATTTGCGCTTGCAAGGAGCGACAACATGGTCGTGTGTGCTGAATCCAATCATTTGCATGATAGGTGGTATGAAGTAGCTTCCACAACGTTTTTCTGCTGTAAATGCTTGCTTTTATGAACTCAAGCTGATGTTGCTGGTGTGAACTAACGTTGTGGTGCTTGACACAGAATCACGACACAGTTTTCCACCGTCGATGCTGGTGCATCGTTGTTTCTGCTGGATGAGAGGGCACCAGACGGCCGTAGGTCTGGCGTTGTTACCCCACATTGTTTTGCAAGCCACTGCTTGCATGGCGAGCCTTGTGTAGCTCCTTGTGGGAGGAGCTGGTGGGTCTTTCTCTCGCAGAGAAGGGTCGCGACAGTGTCTTCTTTACCGCCCCCCCTTTAAAACTTTCGGGCCCGTGGCCGCTGCAGAACGGGGTTTGGCTGGCCTGCGTCATGGTCCGCACGTGTGCATGGACTTCTGGATCCTTGCGGAAGGGCCGGCATGATCTTGCCCAAGAGTAGGATCGCTGTGCTCTTTCCTACCGTGGTCTACCCCTGTGTCTGGACTGGGGGGATCCTGCCGAGTCCACGGTCGTTGCGGTTGGCAACGCTTCCCACCTGCCCCATTCGGCGATCCGGATCGTTCCTCGACCTTTCGAACGCTTGCATTCCAGCGCTCCCCCCTCTTCCTGTGTGGATTGGGATCTGGAACCAGCTGGGTTTGGCCCTCTCCTCTGGATGTCGTTTCCCTGGGACCGTCAATCCCGACGGTTCGAGGTCCTGGTGGATCGAGGGAAGCTGTCCAATGGGGGGAACGAAGAGACCCTCGGGAACGCCGATTGCCGCCAAATCCAGAGGATGGGTTCGCACCAGGACGTGTTGCGCGATCAGAACGAGCTGAAGGCCTCGCGAGAGCGCACCTCGGCGCGTACAGGAGCATGTTCTGGTGGCACGCGTCCTCCTGCCTCTTCGGCGCCGTCCTGGTGCTTCCTGCCGCGTCCTTTCCCAGCCTGCGCGACCAATTGCCCAACGGATGGCGGGTTCCCTGTCCCGAAGAAGCGACGGGATGCGCGCCTTCGGAACACGAGGATGCGCCACAGGTGGTGTGTCCCGGCGTCGGACATCGCAGCTGCGAAGGGGGAAGCATGCCGCTGAACGCGTTCGGCGTGGACCTGAAAGCGTCCGGGTTCCGATGGACGGAGGATCTGTGTCGGATGGATTCGGATGGCGACGGTCGAACGAACGGGGAAGAGCTGGGCGATCCATGCTGCTCCTGGAGCGTGGAATCGCCAGGACAGGCGGAAACGTGGCCGTGGGAAGAACTCGGACATCCAGGCGTGCCAGACGCCACCCCCCCAGGTGGAACAGAACGTGAAGCGATGTGTGGGCAAGCAGAGCCTCCCCAGCCATTGGAAACTCAAGATAGCACGAAGAGGGTAGACGTAGCGTTCTTGGAAGGAGAACCACAGAAGACGCATGATTTTCGCGTGCATCCCCATTTCGTGTCCGCAGCAACGGATGTGTACGTGGACTATGGGTTCAATTGGGTGGACCCCGATTGCGTGGAAAACGAGTGTCAGATTGTCGGCGCAAAAGTGCTGTTGGATAATGCTCCCTACGTACATCACTTCATTCTGATGGCATGCAAGGATCCGCTCCCGGTGTTGATAGACGGGGGACCCATGGTGCCCAGTGAGATGTGCGAGCAGCGCATTGCTGGTTGGATCCCCGGACGAGAATACTTTATGCTTGCGCCGGACGAAGCGGGGCTCTCCTTCGGTGGGCCATCTGGATCAAACATACAGGGTTTCCAGTTGCAGGTGCATTACCACAATCATGATCAGGACATCTTTCAAAGGGACTCGTCTGGTTTCAGGCTGTTTTATACGACCAAACCACGGCCAATGAGATTGGGCCAGTTTCACGGCGTCAAAGTGGAGTGGGATGTACTGAATGCGATTCCTTCCGGAAGGGATAGGTTTTTCGTGACGGAAGGCTGCAAACTGGTTGGCATGGATGCACCCGCAACTTTGGTGTCCGTAGTTTATCATGCGCACATGATCGCAACGGAAGTGTACACTACGTTGTATAGGGAGAACGGTGAGAAGATTGCCATTCATGGAGATGCCCATTGGAACTTCAACGATCAGTATTCCAAGGACTTGCAGCCGCAAAACATCACCGTGTTCAATGGAGACTCTATCCAATCTAGCTGCGTGTATGATTCTACATCCAGAGAGGGACGGACAACGTTCGGAATAGGCTCAGAGAACGAAATGTGCTTCGCTGTATATTGGGTGATGCCTCAGCAGCCGAATATGAGGTGCATCTCCCCCGGGTACTGGGAGGGGGATCTAGGAACAGACGACAACGCACATGCCATTCGCGAAGAGCACCCTCCTGGCCAGGGATTGGCGTACGCCCAAAGTTACAAAAACGTTCGGTGCGACTCGAAGAAGGTTTTGGATATGTTGCGTGACAGCGTCGAGCTGGCAAATGTGAAGCGAGAATGTGAGGAGGCGATTTTCTCCATGGAAGCAAATCGCAAGTGTGGGCTGGCCATCCTGGACCTGTACGCATGTACGGTCGAGGGTAGACCTGGTTCAGACCATCTTTCCATCGATTCGAAATCGAGAGCCATGAAGTTGCTTCAGCGTCTTCTGACCTACTTCGACGTTGGATCCGATGCACTGCGTGAAGGAACCTTGCAGTAGCGTTCGCGTGCCATCCGTCCTCCTTGTCTCGGTTCGGCCCTGTAATGCACAGTATAACAGTCACCATCTATGGTTGTCGGGCTTCGTCCTCGCGTTCTTCCCTGCTTTGTCTTTTTCCTTCCCTGCTGGATCGCATTCCTTGGGAACGGATCCACAGCGTGCTTCGGAATCCACGGCTTCGCCTCGGCAGGCCACCATTCGTTCGATGTGTGCTGCATCCAACGCACCTTTCCGTCGGAGTTCCCACGACGTTTCTTCCATTCGAATTTTCCTCTCTTTTCTTCCGTCTTCTCCAGTTCCGCCCCAGCTTATCCTTTCGCCCCACTTTCGAAGGGATCGATCCCCCTCGAGATCCTCGGGGCGACCCTTTCCCACCGTACGATCCCGTCCGTACCACGGCGCCCCCGAGGCTGTAGCCCCTCCCCGGTCCACGAACCGTCGCGTTTCGGAGGAGAGATCCGAATCGTCGCGAATGGCATGGCCGAGCGGATTCCGGAGGCCTTCGTGCTCGATGCAGGCGCACCTCGGCGCGTACAGGAGCATGTTCTGGTGGCACGCGTCCTCCTGCCTCTTCGGCGCCGTCCTGGTGCTTCCTGCCGCGTCCTTTCCCAGCCTGCGCGACCAATTGCCCAACGGATGGCGGGTTCCCTGTCCCGAAGAAGCGACGGGATGCGCGCCTTCGGAACACGAGGATGCGCCACAGGTGGTGTGTCCCGGCGTCGGACATCGCAGCTGCGAAGGGGGAAGCATGCCGCTGAACGCGTTCGGCGTGGACCTGAAAGCGTCCGGGTTCCGATGGACGGAGGATCTGTGTCGGATGGATTCGGATGGCGACGGTCGAACGAACGGGGAAGAGCTGGGCGATCCATGCTGCTCCTGGAGCGTGGAATCGCCAGGACAGGCGGAAACGTGGCCGTGGGAAGAACTCGGACATCCAGGCGTGCCAGACACCGAACGGTCCAACGATGGCACGGACCGGTATCATCCTTCCTGTCCGCCAACCTCGCAGCAAAGCAAGCAGGACAATTCCCCTGCGGTTGAACCTGGTCGCAAAACGCGAACGCAGACGTCGCGGGATACAGTCTTCTTGGAGAACGAACCTCGGAGGTCACAAGACTTCCGAACAGCAGCCCACAACGTCCCATCCACAACCGAGGATACGTACCTGGATTTCGGCTTCAATTTCAAGGACGATGAGTGCGAACACCATGAATGCCAAATTGTTGGTATCCAGGCCATTTTGGACAACAAGAAAGTGGTTCATCACTTTGTGCTGACAGCTTGCGCAGAAGCATACGTAGCACCACTAGGCAATGGAACCGCAGTACCACCCCATGAACGCTGCACTGAAAGGCTTGCAGCCTGGATTCCGGGTAGAGATTTTTTCATGGTTGCTCCGCCAGAATCTGGGTACGGTTTCGGTGGGAATTCTGGCAACCAGATCAAGGGCTTTCAACTCCAGATTCATTATCATAACGAGGAAGATATATCCTTCCAGCAAGACTCGTCCGGATTTCGCCTCTTCTACACCACCAAACCACGGCAGATGCGTCTGGGTTCTTTCTTTGGCACGAAGGTAGAATGGGATTTGCTGAATGCAATTCCACCTGGAAAGGAGAGGTATTTTGTAACAGAAGGATGTACTGTGACAGGCCTTGAACAACCAGCCTTGATGGTGTACAGTATTTACCATGCTCACATGCTTGCCCACGAAATGTACACCACCTTGTACCATCCCGATGGAAAAAAGATACCTGTCTATGCAGAGCATCATTGGAATTTCGATGACCAGTACAGTGCAGATATCAAGGACAAAAACATTACAATAAGGAATGGGGTTTATATTCAGTCAACTTGCGTGTATGACTCAACAGCGACGGATACTTGGACAACATTCGGTCCACGGACACAAGATGAGATGTGCCACGGCATTTACTGGATCGAACCTTTCCCGCTAGGAATGCGATGTGCTTCCCTGGGGTACTGGGTAGGGGAGCTAGCTCCTGGAGAAGACGGTCATTCTGTGAGAGAGCTGCATCCTTCAAGACAGGGCCTTCCAGCAGTTTCCATTCAGGACAACAGGGTGTGCGACCCTGCTCAAATCCAACGCCTGCTTGAGAATAAAGAAGCATCCGCCAAACTTTGGAAGAACTGCCGCAATGCATCTGTATCTGAAAGGGCCCGACAGCAATGTGCTCTGGATGTTTTACAGCTCTTTGCTTGTACTTCTGAAGGTAAACCAGGTGCAGAGCTCCTGTCGGTTGAGCACAAGAGCTTAGCTGTGAAAGTTCTTCAGCGTCTGGTCACCTTTGCTACTCCGGGCCTTCTCTTCAGACGTCAATAATCCTGCCACTTCTGCTGTCGCACACACTCTCATCGCCGGCTGAGCATTTCTTCCGCAGAGGAAGCAATGGCTGAGATTGCTCAGGCAAAGGCATCGAGTTTGCCCACGAAATGTATTCCAATCTTGGCCTTGTGCAGGCTTGTTCATCTGTGTTGTTTCTGCTGCATCGCATGTACTGCAGATCCACTTCAGTATTGTCCTCACCACATTCCTTGCAGCGTATCGTTGCATTCAGAACATTCCACATCGCTCTTTCTTGCAAGTTTCTGGGACGGTATTGCAATGGATAGGCCTTCTTTCCGGCTCCCATTCATTTGCCGCTATGATGCTTTGTTCTCTTGATAATTATTGCACGTTTCTTTTTTCCTACGTCGCCGCATCGCAGTTTGCATTGGTCTGCTTTTAGTGTGAGGGCCATGTAGAGGATGGCGGCAATCTGAAGTGCCATTCGTTTTCGTGCCACGATGCTCTGGCTGCCCTCCATACTGTGCTTTCCTCTCCGTGCCCTTTGGCAAAGAGTGTGGCATTATCTGTTCCTGGACTGGCGCTGCTTTGAGGGGAAGCTGCCCAATCACACTTAAGCTTGGGAGCTACCGCCCATCAATCACTACCACTGGACCTCCAGTAGTGTTCACCTCAAAGCAGCCTCTACCCATGGCATCCCTCCCCTGCCTTTCGAGTTGGAGACTACCACTCTCCTCAACCTCGGTTCAATCTCAGGATTGCCATCAAGCCTAGCACTCCATTCAGCTTCCCTTCAAGGACACGTTTTGGATTGGGGGGCCGGGCAGCAACAGAAGCTGTAGTTGTCTCTTCAGAAATCCAGAAGCGGAGTTTACCAAACTGTGCTTTGTACTTTTTCCGAAGCGATCTCAAGGAGTCTACATCCTGTCTTGGGTCTATTCTAGTGCTGAGTGCGGTCTTGCTGTAGGAATGTTAGGGAGCGGTACTGATTTGAATACTTCAATTACATGACACACGCTGTTGCTAACCATGTTGCATAGGCATCGACAGCTTCGTGCACTGCACCCATGCGCTCCAACTCTGGGAGCGCAGGGAGTTCAACGGCCAAAGCATGAAGCTGGAGCTGTGCCGCCCATGTGGTGCCATCCAAATCGCCTCCTTCATTGCGAAGCACCTCCAGACCAGCCGTACGTTGGGAGAAAGATTCTGCCAGTGCAGTAGCCATAGCAGAAAAGGCACGGCGCAAAACATGAGAGTGGTCTGTGTGTGGACTGTGGGAAGACCATGATCCGGCCAGCGCTTCCACGTGGGCATCCTCCTCTAGGCAAGGGTGCCCTTCTAGCAAAGTAAGATGGGCCAAGTACAAACCGCCACCCTGCCACCACCCTCCAATACGACTCGCAAACGGCATCAAAGCATCCACCAGTTGGCGCAGCTTCACAATTTCATCATCGCAGAGTAACAGTGGCGCAACCGATGTGTGAAGCAGCGTGTGAGCACGTCGAATCACTGCTGACAGACGAGCTTCATCTTCTACAGCATGCTCATGCTTTGGCCCCAATTCATGATCTCCTGAATCTTGCATGTCGGCGGAGGCGGCTGCAGCGTCTGCTGTCTTCAGGGCTTGCAGGAGTGCCTCAAGCTCCATGTAATCGTCACAGCGTGACCGGTATAGCACAGCCAAAGCATGGTGCAGGTACCACGCGGGCACATGCAAGCGTTCCTCAAGCTGCTTTTGCACCTCCCCATCCTCGCACCATTGCCCAGCTGTACGAATGAGGATCTCCTCAAGTACTGCCTCGCGGACATATCGATCCGGTATATGTGTGGCCACGTAAACCTGCCACACTACTGACACATCCATTCGCTGCACCTGGGCCAGATACCTTCGTGTGATGGTGGTAAACAGGTCCCGGTGGAGACCATGTCTATCCAGTGCACCAAGGGATGCAAGAACGGTGC
This sequence comes from Picocystis sp. L7, assembly GCA_020975725.1. Classification (NCBI taxonomy): domain Eukaryota; kingdom Viridiplantae; phylum Chlorophyta; class Picocystophyceae; order Picocystales; family Picocystaceae; genus Picocystis; species Picocystis sp. L7. Next base: position 101,971 of record QXJR01000010.1, read on the forward strand.
CCACATGCCAGGGGGCAACATAGTCGAGTGGGTATGGCGATACCGATGAAGGCCTTAAAAGATACACGGCATCCCTGTGCTTAGGGAGGCCAGCGTCGTTAGATACGTGTAGTTGCAGGAGATGGTAGTCCATGGCCTCCACATTACTTTCCACTGCCATATCACAGTTGCTATGTTCTTGGTGGAGTGGACAAGGAGGAGGAGCATTTCCATGCAAGACAGCTTCAAGATACTTTCTCCAAGCTTTGGACGGTGGTTCAGCAGGACCTTGTGCATACCACAAGTGCAGTCCAAGGCAAGTACGCCAGCTCACTTGTATGCCATGAAGTGATTCTTGCACATGACCAGCTAGCAATCGATACACACGCAGGCGCTCCGTGTCAAAGTATGCAAGGTTACCGTGATCTTCCCATAATTCCAACTGGTAGTGGAGATCTGCAGCAAGCCGTGAACGAGCGCCAGCTTGTGCAAGCAGGGTGGCCAGGTGCATATCGCCTTGCTCTATTGCCAACCCTACTGCACAAGCTACATCACGTCTTGCCAGTCGTTGAAACACCGCAAAACAAGGCGAGGAAGGTGTAGGATGGGCTAAGGGTGCAGACGAAGCACGTCGAAGCCAATGGCTCAAAGCGGCACAACGCCTCCACTTCTCCTCATCTTCAGAGATTGCCTCTGTCCACTCTTGCGTCCCAATTTCCATTGCTCCATCCACATCTGAAAAGCTATCCTTGTCTCTGTGCTGCCTGTGGCACTGCACCAAATCCTCCTCATCATGTGAGGCTTGCTCTACACCTTCCATCCTTCTAGGGGATGAGCCATCATCAAAGAGGTTTTCATGCGACCGAGCAAGCGATCCGTACAACACAGCCATCAAATCCCAAACCAAAGATTCACCCTTCTCATGGGCTTGATCACTGGTTGCAAGGAGAAGACGATACCGCTGGCACACGTTGTGCAGGGACTTGTCGTTGCAGCAGAATATTTGGTAAGGCATGGTCCATCCATTCGAGGGGGAGGTAGAAGCTGTGCTGCTGTATGACGCATGAATTTTGAGCCTGTCTTCTTCCTGTTGAATTAGAGCCGCTCTATCCATCTCCCCCTTGTACTCCGCCCCTATAGGGTGCACACGATGGAGCTTCAGCAAGGCTGCAGATGCGCCTGGTGATGCACACGCAGTGACGAAAACACCCCCTGGACCCCAACCAACACGATAGCTTGCCCCCAAGAAGAGACCAAGGTCACGTGAGCGAGTTGTGTCTTTGGTGAAGAGAGTCGAGCAAGTTTGGTCTAGTCTTGAGTCCATGGATGTGCGGAGAACGGCGCACCCGCCACGAGGTGGATATGTGACGGTAGCAGGTGCCACAACAGAAGTCGCCTGATTCCACTGCACTGGTGAAGCATTCGCCTGCCGCCAGGCGTGATGGACGGGTCGCACTGCTGTCTGGTGCAATGGCGATGATGCTTCATGCTTGTCCCACAACGAAGCCTTTCGCATCTCCTGTACTTCCTCTGTTGCCGTGCCAAAGGGACAGGGAGTGAATGCCTTCTCTGGTGGTGCTGCACGCGTCAAACGTTCATCTTCCCACATCAAATCTTCGTCTTCCCAAGAGCACTTCTCCTCTGACGATGTCTGAGTTTCTTCTTTTTCCCAGTCCTGAAGACCAAACACTTTTCCACCTGCAAGCATACCATTGTCTTCTTCTAACCCTTCTGTCCTTGCAGCAGAGTCATTGGGAACGTTCATATCAGACACATCTTCGCCCTGTTGCAAGCCTGCATCCCAATCTTCATCGTCCTCGTCTTCTTCATCCAATCCGTATCTGCTAAAGTGCTCAACCTGAAAACGCCACACGCCTCCGTGCACATCGTAATCTATCATTTGGCCGTGCCCATCTGTCTGCTCCAGGACCACCCTGGACAGCTTCTCCCTCATCTTGCGTACTGTCTTTTCGTCTGTCATCGGTTTGCCTGTAGCCTTGTCCAGTCTGTATATCCCAAAGAGAGTGACTTCTGCTGGCTGATTCAAACCTTCGCCCACGGGAGGTTTGTCTTCCTCGTCCAAGTACACCCGGATTTCCCGTGGCTGAAACTTCACCAGGGCATCCAAGTCAAGACCACGGACATCGACAGGTGCTAGCCACCGAACGGTGCCGACCCCACGCCGACCCACTGTAAAGTTCTCCACACGAGCGAGGGCGTCTGGATCTCGTTGGGCCATGGCTTCCAATCCAGCCATGTCAGGCTTTGTAAAGTAATCCACCGCACGAAGTTGGGGCAGCAATGGTGATGCCCTCGTCTTGCCCGGTTGCACTGGAGAGGCCAGTGTGGGTGCATCCCTTGCAGCTGGCAATACGGTCCTGGTGGCCTCTTCCTCTCTACCATTCGTGAGGCAATGGTTTTCCCCATTGGCAGCTGCTTTTGACCCCGTCTTTTCTACTGCTGTGGCCTCCTCTTCTGCTGCTCCATCCTGCACACTTCGAGAAAGGGAGGATCGTTCCTTTGGGGACTTTGTGGCCGCCAAAAGTGCAGCTGCTGCTTCTTCAGGAGGAGCTCTGATGAAGAGCTTTCGTGGATTTTCCCTTGCCCTCAGCAGTGGAGACTCAAGTTTCGGCGGCACAGGAGATTCTCTTGTACCTACGTCAAAGAAAGCAGCAGCCGGGCTGCCTGGACTTCTGGTGCGAGAGAAGGCACTCAATCCTCTAGGTCGAAGTTTCATCATAGAAACCGGGGCGATGGTCCTAGGTGAGAGCAAAGAACTAGTGACTCTTGCGCTAGAAACCATGGCAGGCTTGGATGTAGAATCTGGGTAACCTCCGCTAGAAGGGATGGTGGGAAGACTACCATACGGACTACCATACTGAGGCGTAGACTTAACAGCGAACGCGCCTTGACCGCCCTGAAATGAAGGTGTTCCCCCTGGGGTCCCAAACGCAGGCTGGGATCCTGAAGGAGCAGAGCCGCCTCCTGCCCCGAAAGTGCCCAACCCAAAGGAAGGGGAACTGGTTGTGCCAAAGAGACCACCAGTACTAGCCGGCGCGGAGCCAAACGAGGTTGCTGGTTTGGCACCAAAGCCCCCGGCCCCAAATGAGGGTGCAGAAGACTGTGAAGCCCCAGAAACACCAAACATTCCACCCCCACCTGCCGGAGTAGATCCGAAAAGACCTCCTCCCCCAAAAGAAGGAGCTGACCCTGTACCAAAAAGGCCGGAACCAGTTGAGGCACCAAAAGCAGAGGCACTGGACGCGCCGAATTGTCCCCCACTAGCCCCGAATGCCGGTCCACTGGATGCCCCAAAGCTCGGCGCAGATGCGCCACCAAAAGCTGGGGCACTGGACTGTCCAAAGAGGCCGCCGCTTGAACTCCCGAAACCAGGTGTTCCGCCACCAAACGAGGGCGTGCTGGATGCACCAAATCCACTGGCACTACTGGTGGCTCCAAAACCAGTGGGAGGAGCACCACCAAATCCAGGAGTGCTTGGGGCCCCGAAGCTGGTCTGGCCGCCTGCACCAAAAGCTGGAGCACTGGAGCCAAAACCAGAAGTGGGACCAGCCCCAAAAGCTGGCTTTGACGCACCAAAGCCCCCTGCAGAACCAGCAGGGGCACTCGAAGTAGCACCAAAGGCTGTCGTGGCCCCACCAAAACCTGGTGAAGGAGAGGCTCCAAAACCTGGAGAAGATTGCGCCCCAAATCCACCCGATGCACCCCCAAAGCCGCTCCCACCAAACCCCGTCCCGCCGGCAGGTGCACCGAAAGGGGAGCTGGTTGACGGAGCTCCAAACGGGCTTTGTCCACTGGCCCCTGCCGCTGGTGCACCTGTGTTTCCTTTCACTCCTGCCTGATAGTCTTCAGCACGCAACTCCTCAAACGTTTTATTCCTGTACGCTGGCATTGCACTGATGGAATGGTACTTGAGGCTGGTCAGCGAACCACCAGTGGTGTCCTGCTCCACTGTATCCTGGTATTTCACCGATGTTGTTCCCACAGCTTGTGCGCCTGAAAAAGAAGAAGGCGATGCTCCAAATCCAGAGTAACCCTGTCCACCGGTTCCAAACGCGCCAGCGGAGCTCCCAAACCCACCTGCCGGGCTGCTCGCCCCAAATCCTCCTGCTGGGCTACTCGCTCCAAAACCACCAGTGGGACTGGCAGCAGCCCCAAATCCACCACCTCCGAATGCCGAAGTGGTCTGCGTGCTACCAAACGGACTTGCCGGTGCTGCGCCGAACCCTGGTGCGGATGCACCAAATCCTGGAGTAGATGCTGCACTTCCAAAAGCGGACCCACCTCCAAACGCTGGTGTGGAGGATTGCTGGCCAAAGGGGCTTGCTGCTGGTGCTCCAAATCCACCTGATGGTGCACCAAACGGCGACGAAGCAACAGCTGGTTTGGCTCCAAACCCTCCACCACTACCACCGCCAAAAGGCGAACCGCCACCGAATGCGGGTTGCGAGGCCGAACCAAAGCCTGGCTGTTGGTTTCCAAACATACCTCCGCTTGCAGGTGCTCCAAACGGAGATCCTTGCGAAGCCTGTTCGTTCCGTTCTCGCGTCAGTATTCTCTTCCATCCGTCTCCCAACGTTCCTTGACGTCCTCGCTGCGTCTCCCTTTAGGGTTGTCTCGCTTCTACCGCTGTCTCACCTGTGACTGGGCGCCAAAAGGAGACTGCGAGGCACCAAATCCTGTTTGTCAAATACACACGAAACGCGACGTCAGTTTTTTCTGGCACCCTCGTGCTGGCTTCGTGCCCTGGAAAAGCAAGGTTCGAGGCCAAAGCCTGGCTTCTGCGCAGCTTCCGATCGGCTTCGCGCGCTCCTGCTTCGGTTCGGGGACGCCAGCACCCGTCCACGTCTCCAACGTGAATGCGCACGCACCTCCAGCACCTCCAGCGCCGAATCCGAAGCTCGGAGGATTCATGGTGCGGCCGAGCGCGCGGCGTGCTTCGTCGCGTGCAAATGCGTTTCGCAGGTCTGGCGGGAGGACCACGGGTTCAAAGGGAGAAAAGCTCCTTTGTAGACCCGCGGATCGTTCGGGTTCAGTCGGGAACGACTTCGGCTTCGATACCGGGAAGAAAGGGAAGGGAACCCATCGGTCCCTCCCATGAGAGAGATCGGGAAAGGACACGAAGTGGTGGGATGCAATCCTTCATGGGGTCGGCCTCGAAGGACTACCTGGTGCGTGGAAAGTGCCGAAGTATATGCGCCTTGCATGACTTCGGAGACAAGGTTGCAACAATCCTCCCCCGTGGGACGACGTCGATACGTAGGTCGGAAAAATCGTATCGTTCATCCCACACTTGGAACGAGGCCTTGAGAAAGGACCGACTTTTGCGCCGCACAAGCCACTTCTATCAACGTTAGGATCGGGGATGCAAGTTCACGCGCTCTTCCTTTCGTCGATTTCGGTGCCTTCACCAAGGTTTTGCGCTTGACCAACCTCTCCACCGACCGTATCACGAGGTGGACAAGGCCCCGGTGAATGTCCGTTCGCTCTTTAAATGAAGGCGGCTTAATGGCGCCACGGCGACCCCAATACTCCCTAGATGCTCGTAAACATTTCTTTGGGTTCACCTATCATTATTGTTGCATTGACTTTGCGTTCATGCGAGGAGATCGATCGACATGTCCGAAGGAGAAGAACGGTGAACGAAGCTACAAGGAACCAATGTCCACTCAAGACGAATCGGTCAAGGGACGGAAGGGCGCAACTCGGATACGCTGAATTTTCGACCCTCCACCTCGATTCACGGGGGGGGGTCACGTAGGTCCATTCGGCTCTTCTTAAGCTTTGAGACGGAGGAGACTTGACCAATCCTCTTGAGGCTCATCGAATGTAAAAAGGCGGCGTTGCTGAAGCATTCCAACCTACACGTGATGTTGGAGGGCGCGGTTTGGCAATTCATCGTTCAAGATGGGGGGCCTTAAATGGTCCATTGCCTTGCAAAAAAAAAGCGATGCTCCTAGTTAATGGGATCACTCAGCGTATGCGGTTGTGAATGTTTGGTCTTTAGTGATGCGTAATCCTTTTCTTTGCAATCGAAACCTTCCCTTCTCCCACATCAATAGCTTCCAATCGATCGTGGATGTGTATTGCCCGGGTACTCAAGCACTATTTGCCGCGAAGAAGCATTGCGGTTGTTCGATCCTAGGGCTTCCCCTTTCTATCGCAGTCTCTGTTCGGGCGAGACCTCCCTAGATCGGTCGCATTCCTCCCACCTGAGAAGGGCCTGCATTGTGGGGTGCATCTCAGAGAAAAACGGGGTGTGTCTGGTTAGGGGTAAGCTTAGTGGAGAGGGGGAGGGTTCAACGTTCAGTTGCATGCGACACATCACCCACGCCCCGAACTTCTACCCCGCTTCACAAGCATCTGCCAGGCTGGCACGCCCGGGTTACCAGGGTCGGATGGTTCAGATGCGGTTTTCTCCAGTCCGAACGGAATATTCGCCGGGGCCTGGGCTTCGGATGGGATGAAAGCTTCCAGCTATGCTGTCTACCCATCAAGTCCTTCGGCTCGGTGGGATCGCAGCGACGGAGTTGAAGCGGTAGCGAATAACTTTCGTTGGCGAAGGTTTTACCGTCGGATGTGCCCTGCTTTGGGCTGAAGAATAGGCCGGGCCGCCTGCAAACGTTTCGACCACCCACTCGTAGCGTCAGCGTCGATTGGAGTGTCGGCCAGACCATCCGTGCGTTTGACCCCCTTCTCGAAGCCCTCTTGATCTTCGTTCCTACATGGCAAGGTGCTTCTCCAACGTCCTCCTCGTCGATTCCGTCGTGTCTTTTTGTCCTGTCCACCTGGGGCATCCCCAGACGATTCTCCTGGACCAGTTGTGGTTGTGGTCTCTTTTTGGGTCCAGTGACACAGTGGGGTCAGTTCTATCCTGAACGGTTGTAGGGTTGCTAGCCACACGTCGTGGTCCAGAGAGGAGTGTGGCGGTTGAGGCAGTTGGAGCGACTCGGCGAAGCTTGCCAGGCTGTGATCAGGAAGACGGGAAGGGAAAGGAGCAGGAGGACGTGGAACGGCGTCGAAAGAGCAGGAACGGTGTCTCAACGGCTGGCGACCCCGATGAACGGAATCTACAGCCCGAAGCACAAAACCGAACATTCGAAAGCACGACGAAAGCTGGGATGGAGGAGGAAGCACCTGGTGGTGCTGCCACTGACGTCTGCATGGGTGATACTGGCTCTCTTCGTAGTGAACATCTGGTGGCTGAAACCAAGCATCGAACAGTTGCGCAAGGAGAACGGAGACTGGCTCACGCGAATAGCCCGGAGCTGCGGATCCTCCAGAAAGCTGGAAAATCCCCTCAATCTGCACCCCTTCAGACCTGTGGTGGTCGACAACCCGGATGCATTCACGGTCATGATCAACACGTACAAGCGCAAGAAGTACCTGCTCCGTTCCATTCAACACTATGCAAAGTGCAGCAACGTGCAAGCCATCCGAGTGGTGTGGGGAGAGAATCGGCATCCTCCTATTTTGGAAGAGAACCCAGAGTATTTCCCGCACAGTGTACAGGTAGAATTTGTAGTGGCAAGAAGAGACTCTCTGAATGAGAGGTTCAACATTCAAAAGCCTGTGAACACATCTGCACTGTTTTCAGTGGACGATGATGTCTACGTGCCCTGCAAAGGCTTGTCTAAAGGTTTTGAAGCATGGAAGCGGGAACCATGGCAGATCGCAGGCTACTTCCCACGGATTCATAGCACCGATGCAGAAACTCCCGGGTGCCGTTATGAGTACAAGTCGAAGGCAGAAACGTTCTGGTTGTACCGGAAGTATAGCATGCTGCTGACAAAAGCAGCTTTCATCCACGTTGATTATTTTAATATCTACACACAGCACATGCACAAAAGCATTCGTCAGTATGTTGACATGGTGAGCAATTGCGAGGACATTGCTATGCAGTTCTTGGTCTCTAACTTGACTGGCTCTCCACCTCAGTTGATTCAAGCATTTGGAGTTTTAGATGTTGGACAGGGAGAAGGGATCAGTTCTGCAAAGCACCACAATGCAGTCCGGAGCCTTTGCCTGAGCGATCTGGCGTCATTCTACGGAGGCATGCCATTGCGGTCTCGTGACCTGGATTACTCGCATCATGACTTTCTCCCGCTCATGCTGTCCCCCATCGTTGACTTTTTATTTTCGTTGTGATGCACAGATGTTTTGCATTTCTTCTCTCACGTTCCCTTCCATATGTTCCGATCTGTCGTTTCCATCGTGCTTTGGTCCATCCAAGAAATGCGTTCCGAGGAACCTTCCGACCTCTCTCTGTCCCTCGGATCCCCACCCGGGAGCGGGGGAGGTGGAAGGTACGAGCGTTCATTTTCCAGGTGCAGTTCGGACCCAAACCGCGCGCAGACGACGCGAAGATGGCTACGCAGGAACACCGATACGCAGGAATTGTCCCCACAAAGGCATATCAAGAGACCAAAAACACTACGGTGGGTGGAAATCCCGCGGTTCTGGCCGCGAGGACGACCGCGGAGGCGATGACCAAAGCCGAGCAGGTGCGGTTCGAACTCACGCCGAGTTCGTCCGAGTGGAGGATCAAACACCATCGAAACACACAGATGGAAGGGAATCTGCAAGATAGCCAAGAGACGGAGATCGAACATGAAAAAGATACCGAAGTGTTGCAGGAAACGCAAGTACTGCCCAAGGAGCTCGACAGTAGGCCGAAGACTACTCAACGTCCAAATGCTGGATCAGTTAACTCCGTGGCCACCAAAATCATACGTGTGGTCGAGGTTGGGCAGCAGATATTCTACCGATACAAAGACATATCCTCTCTTGCAGGAACTGTCAAAGATAAAGGCTTCATTCTTTGCTCGCACTGCAATGAGGTGTTGACGCCTACAAACTTCCAGCGACATGCAGGGGACAAGCGTAAAGGCCCTTTCCTAAGCTCTTGTTTCACGGTCAAAGACGGAATTCCCGTGACGCTACAAGAGCTGTTCGACAAAGACGAGGGGCGAATCCGTTCGTCCTGTAGAACACCACACTCCAGCAACGTCCTTCATGAACCACAACTGCAGAAGACGACCGCTCCAATGCAAAGCACTAAGAAGAAGACGCCCACTCAAAGAGCAGACATTGGGAAGCCAACATCGATCCTGGAACTGCTAGGGTCTCAGAACAACCCCGGAGGATCCCAGAATATTTTTGCACAGCAGCAACCCAAAAGAATGTTAAACACGGCGCCCAATCCTCGCTTCTCCCTGTCGCAGCCATCACCAAGCAGGATAGTTCCTTACACACCCACAGGCCACAATGGGGCTGCTCGAGTGCTCTTCCCAGCAGAAAGCAGGGAACCTAGCCCTCCGGAAGGGGGAGCCACCACTGCATTGGCGGAAGTCCTGCAGGAGTTAAAAACGCACTGGTCAGAGGAAAAACCAGAGCAGGTCAAGAGGAGCGAGCTGCTCAGTAATGTACAAAAGATCTGCAGCCGTCTTGAGACAGATGCAAGAATGCATCAGCAGCAGCTGGAATCCCGATTGCAAGAAATGCAAAGTGGCATCATTGGCAAAGTAGCCGAGCGTGATGCAGAGCTAGCCTCCTGGCTGGATGTTGTAGAAAGTCGTTTGGAAGGCCTCCAGATAATTTGTCTGAACCTTCCAGAGTTGATTGCATCTGTTTGGTGTGACTTTGAAGCCCAGAAGCAAGTAGAGGAGGAGAAAATCAAACATGCCCCTAGCACACCATCGAAGGACCAAAAATGCATTGGACTTTTTGCAGAGGACGAGGTCGCTCACATGTCTGAAGATGTCAGTCCACAAAAGGTGAATCACGAGGAAGTGCTGCTTTCGTTGAAGTCAAGAATAAAAAAGGCAAAACTGGCAGAGCGCATTCGAGGTGCAAAACGGGCAGCCTATGATAAGAACAATCCCTTTTATCTCGGGTCAGTTAAGAATGCAGTCTATGCCATCCTCGCACCACAGTCCTCGATGGGGCAAGGGCTGACGGTCGATCAAATAGAGCTCGCAGTGAAAGAACTCCGTAAGCTTGATCAAAGATTGTGGCCGCACACACAGAAAGCTTCACGCTTGCGCTCAATCATTTGCAAGGCTTTGAAGAATGAATCCTGCTTTTACTCGCAAAGTAGAGAGGGTGGCAAGCAACGATATTTTGTTCGCTATCACCCAGAGGAGGGCAGGAATCAACACCTTCATGAGCACTCATGAGGCACGATGGGGTGAAACTTACTTGTTAGCATTGGTGCAAGGGTCTTTTCGGTTCGATCATGAAGCTGGATCCATGGGGAAAGTCACGCCTAGAGTACATCGGATGGTTGAGGTACGATTCCTGCCGATATCAACGTAGAAACCCGCAGTGGATGCTTGTCCTATCCTCTGGGTATGTTGAAGGGACCTGGAGCGAACCAAGTTCTAGCTATGCTGCGAGCACGCCTTTCAAACCAGATGAGATGAATAAGCGACCTGCTCATCGTAGACCCGTTTGATGGCAAGCTTGCGCAAGGTTGCTATCTTCTGGAGACACTCCGTCTCCATTCGTTTGTTCGTTGCATGGGAAACGAGGTGCTTGCCACTTCCTGGGCATGGACAGACGCTGTCAATCCGAAATCCATCATCACACCGCCGTGCTTGAGAACACCCGAGCAGAGTTACAAGAAGCACTGCTGCACGACGGCTCGTCAAAGGCAGTTCCTGCATTGTCACCTGTCTCACAGGTCCGTTGGAGGGCTGTCCGTGTATTTTCGTTTGCCGTGCGCTTCTCTGCACAAATGCGTGTCGGTTGTGATATTCACGGGCCAGCATCGCACAAGACGCAAGTATTCGGTTCGACGCAGCACGAGCACTTCGGTTCTTGCATGTTCCTTCTACCTGAACCCTTTTCGGCAGAGCCAGCATCGGTCCACCTCGTTGGACGCGGACAACTTTCCTCGTCCCATTTGCTTCTGACCTCCATGCTGCTCGGGACCTATCCTGCTTCGCCTGCATCGCATCCGACGGTTCCCATCTTTCCGCTGGACCGTTGTTCTCGGATCGTAGGGTCTTCCATTCCTTTGCAAACTGCCGGTGTCGATTTGCTTGGATCACCTTTCCCACCGTGTCCCAACGCCACCTTCCACCGACACACCCAAGCTCGACCCTCCTTCCATGCCGCCTTCCAATGCCCCCCTTTTGTGGATCCATGCATGCCCCCCTTCCTCCGACTGAGGAAGGGACCCATCCCAGGTCGAAACCGACGGGTTTTGGAGTGCGGATTGGGACGCATGGATGGCGGCGTCGCACGTCGCACATGGACGTCCAAGGCGGCGCTGCTGATGCTGAAGGTGGTGCTCTGGATGCAAGGGTGCTGGAGACGAGCCACGAGACCCAAGAGAAGGAATACAGGGACGGGGAACACGCCCAGGAACCTGACGACTGTGGCGATCGTCCTTCCCAACAGCGAGGATGTGGAATGGCAGCTGCCCTGCATCGCGAAAACGACGTTGTGGTGTGTATATCGGACCGTCAAAGGACGATCGGAAGCGAAACACGCGCTTGGCGGCTCGAAAAGCTGACCTGGAGAACCCGCTGCAGGTGTTCCAGCCTTGGTGTACAGGAAATCGTCCTGCATGATCCCAGGGGACAGCTCAAGAAACACATGAACACGTTCGTAGACCACATCCTGGCACTAGCGGAGGTAATTGACCCGATCGTTGGATGCGTGCGATGTAGATACTCCTTTCCAGCCAAGAATGGTTCGAAGGCGAAATGCATCCTACCCGGTGGAAGGAACTATGTAGAGGACAAGTTCGAGCTGCGGACAGGCATCACGCGAGAAGCTCTCCGGCTGCATATCATCTGTGAAAAAGACAGTTACCTATCGCTCCTGGAAGCAGCATGCTTGCCCGCAAGCGAGCTCGTGCCCCTGGCTCAAACCGGATCTGGAAATGCTGCGGAAACGAATGGAGCTGAAATGCTTACTGCTCGAGGACTCGACCAGCAGCTGAGAGCCCTTGGAAGCTACCTCCCTGATCCCCAACTTGTCATGGTTTTAGGAGAGGACACCAACTTGGCTGGGTACCCTCCATGGAACATCCAAGTCTCCGAGATATACTGTTTAGGTCCAGCAACACGCATTTCCAAAAAGCACATCGCACGGGTGGTGCATCGCTATTTTTGCACAATGCAACGTTTTGGGAAATAAAGAACACTGCGTCCATCCAGAACGGGCGGTTCAAATAAATCTCTTGCCGTCATCCGAAAGGATGTTCCAGGTATTTCCTGGGACATATGGCCTGTGGCCTGTGGCCGCCTCGACTTCCCGTGTGTCTGCCTTGTGCCTCTGGGTCCTTGCAGGTCCGCCTGCAAATGAGGGATGGGCCCTCTCGTATCTCACGGCCCCGCTGTTTTCCACCCGAACCTCCAGTCCATGCTTGGCTCTCTTGTCGTGGAAACCGTACTGGGAACACAGAGACATGCACACGTTAGGCTCCCACCATGACTTGAAAGCTACTGCTGCTGCAACGTCTTGGCTCGACAACCTCGCCTTCAGCAGGATGTTTTTATTCAGTTGCCAGCTGCAGCCCAGGTTGAACATGGCCGGTTCATCTGTTCTCTCTGCCTCTTGGACAGGCCCTGGTGCAACAGGCGTTGATACCTCGACTCCCAGGTCCAAATAATTCGTGATGCCTACCACCTGTTCTTCCTCCAGTGGGTTCTTCACTCGCCGTTGAATGGCCAGGTGCTGAAAGACGGACAGGACCAGGTGTCGATGATCGCGGAGCTCCACGCTGGCTTGAAACATGCCCCCGCCCCCTTGTTCTCCTTGCACGGTGTATCCCAGTCCCATGGACTTCAATTTGCACTTGGGCAGCAGTTCCAACTCGTCTAGTTCGATCCCTGCCAGCCATTGGCCCAAACGAAGGCAGGACCATCCTGTCATGTTCAATTCGTCTGAGAACGGCGGGGCCTGCAGACCCACTGATGCCCATTCACTGCCATATCTCACTCCGACCGCCGCCGCTTTGATCTGGGAGAAAGGGACCCTGCCAAACGCACCTAGACCGGATTTGGGATCGAAGAGGCTCCCTCTGGCTTCTGCCAGGCTTGATCCACCACGTCCACCCACTCCCATTTCTGCGAAAGTGTGTCCGTTCTCTTGGTTTGGTTGCCATCTCAGACGCACTTTGGCGTCCCTTCCCACATCTGCACGCACCTGCACGCGCTTGTCATCTGGCGGCTGCAACCTCAGGCGGGCCTGCACGTTTTCCACTCGGATGTAATCTTCGAAGAGCCACTGTCGGAAGGGTTTCCCGAAGAGGTACGGATAGGCGGGCTTGCAGAACCTGGCTTGTCCCTTTTCGAACCTTTCGTACAGCGGAGGCACGAGCACCACGTTCTCCTTGTCCTCTGGACGGGTCCAGGACGTGCTGAATGCGTTTCCCATCGCTCACCATCCCCGACGGACTTCCTTGGAGTGAACCACCACACCAGTCCTGGCTTCCATTCCCTGGACCCCGAGGTGAGTTTCTTCTCACCACGGCGGAGTAGGTATGTCGGTGTTCACTACCATGGTCGATTCGGGGGGTGGTGGGGAGGAGTTGGCGTACAAGGCGAGGGTGGAGAGGCGTGGATGCAGGTGGTGGGCGTCCAGGGAATGGAAGTTCACGTCCACCTGCAATCCACGGTCCCTTTCGATCCAGCCCATCGGTTCCAACTCCACCCTCCAACCACAGCACAAGGGTGCCTTTGAACCCCCCCCCCCCCCCTCGGTCCTTCATTCCCTTCCCCTCCTGGTCCCAAACGATGCATGGGAACACCACGACGTCCAACCCAGGTTGGATGGAGTCGAAAGGGGACCGTGACCCCAACCCCCCCCAACTGTTGGGGTCGGACAGATCCGGGGTGGAAAAGACGGACTGGGGTCGGGGGAAGGGGTGCAGGGTCCTCAAGCACACCGATGCTGGACCAGGAAGGAGGGCGACCTGCAAGGTGCAACCAATGCATGTGCCCAACACACCCAAGGTGGAAGGAGGGAACGAGCAGGACGCGGTGTGGAGAGGAGGAACCAGGCAGTGAATCCCCCTTCGTATCCACCGGAACGATCCTCGTGCGTGCGTTGGTGTCGCGGAAGCTTGAACGTCCGCTGGGAATCGGCGCTGGAAGCATCCAGGGAACGCACTCGTCGATGTCAGGATGGCCGTGGCAGGTGGCGATGGGATAGGAACAGAGGAGGTGGGAAAGGACCTGCTTTCTTGCGTTGGTCGAGGTGTTTCCGTCTGCGCAATGGCGCTCGCCTGGGGATTCTTCGTGCACACCAAAGCAGGCAGGTCGTGCTTGCGTGGTTTGGTGGAGCTGCTCACCACGTTGGCGATGCTCAGCAGCCTTGCCTTGGTCCTGGTGGGGGTTCCTGCAGGTGCGCATCGATCCGCTTCGGATTTCCCTCCTTGAGTGTTGGCGCGTGCCAAGGTGCGGAAGGATGGGATGCTCGCATGGGACTGACGTCTTTCTGGCAGCGTTCGCGTACTTGGGATGGATGCTGGTCCAGGAATCGTGCCTTCGTATCGCGGCGTGGATCCAGCCGTGAACGCTTGGCGTGTCATCCGGCGGGTGGACCTCGTCGACGTCTGAGCAAGGAACGCTTCGTTACACGTGACCAAGCGTTGGGCATCGCCTTGGTTCCATCAATCGTTCATGACGGGTTTGTTGTCCGATTTCCTCGGTCCTTTTTCCCTCGGATGCCTGCGTTCGTCGTCGTTTTCCGTCAGCTGTGCATCCACCTTTCCTACCTCCGTGCTCTGTCTTCACCCTTTCGCCACGCACTTGAGCTCGGGGATCTTCTGTCCACCGTGATGCGTCAAGAAAGATTGGAACAGGTACGATTGGACGTCGTAGATCATCCTCGAGCGCCGTCGTCTCTCTGTGTCCCTCTCTCCCTCTGTGTCCCTCTCACCCTGTGTTAGCCCCTCTCTCCCTCTGTGTCCCTCTCCCCCTCTCCCAGAGACACCCCTTTCCCTCTCGATCCCTGGTTGGGTGTCCGGGCGTGGTGGAAGGGGGCAATGGGATTGCCCTGTGTTCTTCGTAGGATGAACAATCGAGATCTTGGGACGAGATCGCGATGGAGGAGGGATGGAGGTATCGATGGGGGTCGGCGGCGGAGGGGGGTACGAGGCAACCTGAGCGGCGCGACTCCATTGGACGTGGCATTCACACGCCATTGGCGAGGATGGCCAAGGCCAAACCGACGAAACACACGGCCAAAGAGCTCAAGGCCAAGGCCGACAAGGCACTGACCAATCGAGGCGGAGGAAAGGAAGGGAAGAGCGATCGCACGGGTGCCGTCAAAGGTGGACACGCCAAGTACGAGTGTCCGGTCTGCAAAGTCACCGCACCAGACCTCAAAACCATGCAAGCGCATCACGAGTCCAAACACACCAAACTGGCGTGGGACGTTAACAGCATCAAAAACTTGCACGACGTGACCGGATCTACGAGCAACGCAAACGGTGCCGGAAAGAAGAACTGGATGGGCAAAGGACCATCCACGTTGTAGCGATGGGAACCCGCAGGATCCCAGCTAAAGAACGCGTAGGCTCGCAAACGCACCCTAGAAGCAGTCGAAACTTGCGTCCGCAAAACAAGAAAACACGAAGCGATGGACGTTTGAACCAAAATTGGGCGTTCGCGTGGTTACATTTTCACAGACGACCGCCTGTTCCAGGACGTCCCTCTTTCCTAGACAGGCCCAGACCATGCCCGGACAACCACCCGGCTGTATCGGACCTTATACCCACCCCGTCCCATCGATCATCGCACATAATGAACTGCTCAGATTATCTCTTCTCGTTCAACCAACCACTCCTGCCATCACCAGGACGTGCGACCCCGGGCCTGGTGGGATTGCTCGGCATACTTCGTGGGCCAGGAGGAGCGCTCCGATAGGGCGGCGGGGCAGGAGCGCCGTACACTGGCTCCCTGGCCGGCGGTGGCGGCGGCGGTGGGCGCGATGCAGGCGGATAGGGAGGGTAATGACTGGGCGGTGGTGGTGGCACCGTGCCTTCTTCTGGCCGAGACCTCTTGGGTGCTTCTGATGGAGCTTCCCTGGACGTCCCTTTCCTCTCCTCCGCCTTGCGCTTTTTGGTGGTGAACTCGTGCGAATCTTTGTGCTTCGGCAAGGCGGATGGCTGGCAAGGCAGAGGGATCGAATTGAACCAATCTGAACGAAGCGCACCGGCCGCGCTGATCCTCTTTCTCGGATTCAAGCACAGCAGGTTCTCCAACAGCTTGATGCAAGATTCGTCCTGGAGATGTTTCATCGTTTCCCTGAGCTTGGGCTTGTACGGTCGATCCTTCTTGATGTAGTGTGCGAAAGGCAGCTTGGAAACGCCCGGCCAGTTCTCCTCGGTGGGAGTCCCGCAAAGGCGAAAGATCAGCTCCAGCTGGTCGATCTCCGTCTTTCCTTGCAGAAGTGGTTTTCCCAGCATCAGTTCGGCCATGATGCATCCGGCCGACCACGTGTCTACCTCGTAGCTGTATTTCTCCGATCCCAGGAGGAGCTCCGGCGGACGGTACCACAGGGTGATCACTCGGTTGGTCAGCCTGCTGTCGGTCGTTTCCTGTGGGAAGGGTCTGGCCAGCCCGAAGTCGGCCAGTTTGAGCACGCCGTCCTTGTTGATGAGCAGGTTGGACCCTTTGATGTCCCGGTGCAGTATTTTTTGTTTGTGGCAGTAGTTGAGTCCTTCCAGCAGCTGTTTCATGAGGCACTTGACCTCTTCCACCCTGAACTTTCCTTTGTGCGAGTCTTGCAGTCCGGTGAGATCGTGGTCCATGTATTCGAAGACCATGTAGATGCTTCCTTTGTATTTGCTGGTCTCACCTGCGCCGGTTCCGGATCCGTCGTCCGTCCGTCCCCGTTCGCGTACGATTCCGTCGTCGTCGCGGTCGTCGTCGTCGTCGTTTGTTTTGTTTTTTTTTTTCCCGTGCGCGTTCGTGTACGGCGTGGTTTTGGTTCCGGGTCAGCTGGGTTCGGTCTTCTTGGGTGTGGTTTGGATGGGATCGTTCCATGGCCGGTCGGGTTCCCTCACCTTTGGAGGTGACGATTTCTTTGAGCCTTACGACGTTTCTGTGGTGCAGTTTCTTGAGGATCTTGATCTCTCGTATGGCGGTGATGGGGAATCCTTCCTTCTTCTCGTTGTCCATCCGGATCTTCTTCAGGGCCACGAGCTCCCTCGTCTCCGCGTCCACGGCCTTGTACACCTGTCCGTACGTCCCTTCGCCCACCTGCTCCTGCCTCTCGAACCGCTCCACGCTCCTCGCTCCCCACCTCGAACGCGTGCGAGACGCCATCGCGCGTGGGATCCCGTCGGCGAATGCGTCGATCCACCCCTCCCTCCCCTTGCTCCAGGGGCGGAAGATGGGGTCGGCAGTGGCAGGTGACGAGGTGGTCCCACACCAGCCCGGCCCCTTGGAGGAAGGCGTAGGTGGTGGTGGGACCCACGTAGGCGTATCCGCGACGCTTCAAGGCGCATGACACGGCGATGGAGAGGGAGGTCCGGCTGGGAACCTCGGATTGGAACTGCCAACGATGGATCCGAGGCCGATGGTCCACGAACGACCACAAGAAACGATCCAAACCGCCCTCGGAACGGAGGGATTGGGTGGCCCTCGCGTTCTGGACGATCGAAGACAACTTGCCGCGATGACGGATCAAACCGCTCCCCGGAAGCATCAGAGCGTCCACGTCCGAGGGCGTCATGCCAGCCACGAGGTCCACGTCGAAACCGTGGAACGCAGAACGATACGCCTCGCGACGATGCAACACCTGTGCCCAGCTCAGACCCGCCTGCATCCCTTCCAAGCAAAGGAGCTCGAACAAAGGACGCTCCCCGCGCACAGGACGTCCCCATTCCTCGTCGTGGTACCGCACGTACGCCTCCGAAGACGCGCCCGCGTAAAAACCCACCCAGCCGCACCGCGGTGGCTCGTGAGACGTGTCGGAAGGCGCCATCGTCCTCGATGCGTCGGGCACGGTTCCTCGAAGAGAATCCATCGTTCCCCCCTGCTCCCACCCCCTCCATTCGAGATCTTTCCACGCCATCGAGATCTTGCATCGAGATCTTGACCCCGCGCCGGTGTTCTTCCCATGGGGAGGGGGCGATGGCTAGGGTTTTTTGGCGGGAGGGGCGCGGATTTGGCGGGAGGGTTCCACGGCCATGGCGCCGGCAACGCCTGCTGCGACGGTCCAAAACGGCGGTGCGGCGATGGCCGTGGGGATGGACGGGGAAGCCAGCCAAGGGAAGAAGGCGGAACGGGCGCTGCAGACCAAGTACTGGGCCGAACACTCGCAGGAAACCACGATCAACGCCATGATGCTGGACAGCCAAGCCGACATGTTGGACAAGGAAGAAAGACCCGAAGTCATGCGGCTGCTGGGAGACGTGGTCGAAAAAGACGTGCTGGAACTGGGCGCTGGAATCGGAAGGTTCACGGGCGAACTCAAGAGCCAAGGCGCAAGGAAGGTCGCCGCCGTCGATTTCATGCAGAACCTCGTCGACGAAAATCGCAAGACGCACGGACACCTGGAAGGCATGGAGTTCCTCTGCGCCGACGTGACCGAGCTCGAATTGCCGCCCAACTCCGTCGACGTCATCTTCTCCAACTGGCTGCTCATGTACCTCTCCGACGAAGAGGTGAAAGAGCTGGCCTGCAAGATGTTGGTGTGGCTCCGACCGGGTGGTAGGGTGTTCTTCCGGGAATCTTGCTTCCAACAGAGCGGGGACAAGAAGCGCCAAGAGAACCCCACGCACTACAGGAACCCAAGGGAATACATCCAAATATTCGAAGACGCACAAGCCAGGGCGGACGATGGAAAGCTCTCCCAGTACCGCCTTGAATCCGTCCATTGCGTGGACACCTATGTCAAGTACAAGAAGAATCAGAACCAGCTGTGCTTCTCCTGGAGGTCGAAGGAAACCAGCCTGTCGAGAACGCCCTCCTTTAGGCACTTCCTGGATAACCAACAGTACAAAGTCAACGGCATCCTGAGGTACGAACGGATCTTCGGAGAAGGGTACGTGTCCACGGGTGGTTTCGAAACCACCAAGGACTTTGTTTCCATGTTGAACCTGAAACCAGGCCAAAAAGTGCTGGACGTCGGGTGTGGGATTGGTGGAGGCGATTTCTACATGGCGAAGGAATTTGGAGTCTCGGTGCACGGATTGGATCTCTCGTCCAACATGGTAACCATTGCCTTGGAAAGGGCGGTCAAGCAGCGGTGCGACGTACGCTTCGAGATCTCCGATTGCACCACGCGAGATTTCGAGGAGAACTCGTTCGACGTGATCTACTCTCGAGATACCATCCTGCACATCCAGGACAAGCCGACCCTTTACAAGAGATTGCTGAAGTTTCTCAAGCCGGGCGGAAAGTTGCTGGTCTCAGATTACTGCAAGTCCCCAGGAGAGCCGACGGAGGAATTCGGGGCATACATCGCCCAGCGTGGGTACGATCTGCAAAGCGTCGCGGAGTACGGGAAGATCCTCGAGGAGGCCGGGTTCGAGAACGTCGTAGCCGAGGACCGTACCTGGCAATTCAAGGAGAGCCTGGAACGCGAGCTTGCCATTGCGGAGGCGGACAAGGAAGGATTCCTGCGGGAGTTCACGGCGGAAGACTTTGCCGCGGTCGTGAATGGGTGGAGAGAGAAGTTGGAGAGGGTACACTCGAACCAGCAGAAGTGGGGACTGTTCCTTGCAGAAAAACCAAAGAGCGCTTAGTCTTTCATTCCATCTGCCTCGACTTGTGCGTTCCCACGTGTTGTTCGACTGGGTGCCACGGACGGGATCCATTGGCTTGGACCTGGCGTGCTTCCCGGAAAGGGTCGCTTATGTTTCTTTCCCTGTTTTCCCTATGACTTGCAGGTGCATGTTCGGAGCAGGAGGGACGTACCTTTCGGTCCGTCACCTTCGGAAGGGTTTTATTGATGTTTCATTGTACGTCCAGTCCGTTTCCAAACATGTCTTTGAGTTCGCTGGACAGGCGTTGTATCATTTCGTGTCCGTCGCGCAGGTAGATCCATTTTCCACGGACCAGGTCGTACCTCACGGGTCCGCTGATGGGGGAAGAGCTCCAGATTTGTCGATTGGGCGCTTGTTTGTTGTACACGTACGTTCCTTTGTCGCCCAGTCTCAGGGTCAGCACGCCCATGCCGTACTCCACGTCCCCTTCTGGGACGTCGTGGGATTCGATGTACTCGTCCAACCTCTCCTGCAGCATGTCCAGGGTCTCGTCCGCCTCCTTGTGGTAGAGGTGTTCCGACACGCTCTCCATTTGTTCGCTGCACGGCATCGCGCGACGCGGTCAGCTCCTGTTCCCAAGGCCCTCTTCCACCTCCGGTGTCTCTCGTGCTTGCGTTCTCCTCCGCCCACCTCGTTTCCCGAGACGACGCTGCTGCCGCGTCCGTTCCCTTCCATGCCCTCCACACGCCTCCTTTCGCACGCAGGGGCCACGCGCTTCGCCTCCAAATCGACGCCATCGCCATGCCGACACGCGCCGATGCGAACACGATGGCGATGGACACCCTCGGCTTAACCCCCCTCGAGTTAACCTCGTTCGAGGGGGAGGAAGAGGGAGGAGGCCCCCTCCCCCTCCCCGAGGGGAGTTTCTTCTCTCGAGGGGGGGGGAGGGGATCCCCATCGCGTCGCGTCCGCGCCGTCCCGAAGCCCTGGGGGAGTGCGGGGGGAGCGGATCCCTCGCGAGGGCAGGGGCCGAGGAGGATCCGTCCCCCCCCGTTGTGCTACAGGGGCGGCAGATCGGGGGGTCCAGGCAGGGGTTGGATTGGAAAGGAGTTTGAGAAAACCGACGATGAAAGGGACGGTGATGGCCCATCCCGTCGCACTTGGGAGGCCATGGACGCATCGACGGAAGAAGGAAAGGAAGAATCGAAGGGAACGGGACGTGGCCAAGTGCCAAGACAAGGCCATCGAACCGTCCGAAACGAAACGGAGGTCCGCGTGGAAGTACTGGCCCACCGTGCCGATCTATCCTTACGGCAGGAGGAAGACCGTCCTGCAGGAGATCGTGCCGGAGAAGATATGGACGCTCGACCAGCTGCAAGGACTGCTGTACGTGGCCGTTCCCGTGCGTGCCACGGTGGTGAAACTCAAAGGCGGAGGGCTGCTGGTGTACTGTCCCGTGGCGCCGACGGAAGAGTGCCTGGAGATGATGGGAAAGCTCGTGGAGAAACACGGCCTAGTCCAACACATCGTCGTCTCCACGGCGTCTGGGATCGAACACAAGGTGTTCGCAGGACCTTTCGCACGTGCGTTTCCAGAAGCGCAGACGTGGGTGGCACCCAACCAATGGTCCTTCCCCATCAATCTGCCCCTGAGGTGGCTAGGACTGCCTGCAAACACCAAAATGTTGAGCGTGGACAAGAGCGAAGTGCCCTTCGTGAAAGAGGTGGACTACGAGATCTGTGGACCCGTGCCATTGGGATCGGCCGGATCCTTGGCATCCAAAGCCACGTTCGTGGAAGTGGCCATGTTCCACCGAGCCACCAAGACACTCCTGGTCACAGACACCGTGGTGTCCGTCCCGCGCCAGCCGCCGAAAATCAACCAGCTCTATCCAGAAGCCATGCTGTTTCACGCAAGGGACGATGCCACGCAAACCATCGAGGACACCCCCGAAAACCGGGAGATCGGTTGGCGCAAGATCGCGCTGTTCTCCCTGTACTTCCAGCCCCGTTCGTTGGAAGCGGTGCTGGGTAAGGAAGCCCTGCTGGATGCTGCCAACGCGCCAGAAACCAACCGGTCTGGGAAGTACTGGAAAGGCCTCTTCCCCTTCCAATGGAAGCCGGAGTGGAAGGATTCCTTCGAGGAGCTGGCCGACCGGAAGTTGTTCGTGGCCCCCATCCTGCAGTCGTTGGTGTTGAACCGAGGACCGGACGAGGTGTTGGATTGGGTGGATCGGGTGTGCAAGTGGCCGTTTGAAACGGTAATACCCGCGCATTTCGAAGCAGGCGTGAAGGCCTCTCCCCGGGACTTTCGCGGGGCCTTCTCGTTCCTACGATCCCCTGGGCGAAGAGGCTTGGGTGGGGAACTCGTGGAGGGCCTGATGAACCTGTTCCAGCCCACGGTGAACGGGCAGCTGCCGCCCGGCGACATGCGTTTTGTGCGGAAGCTGGACGATTTCGTGGTGAAGAACAAGATCGCCACGGCCGCTCCGGACCGTGATCCGTAGCGCTGTCCGGCGGCGCGTATGCCTGGGCCTGTCGCCTCGGCTGCAATAAATCGTGCCCTGTGCCATCTTCCCCTGGGTCCAAGGTGGTGTACGGGGTTGTGTTCTGTTGTAAAGGAACGGACCATCCTGGTCCATCCATCCATTTCCCAATCGGGTGGGTTGCACCTCCGCGAACCGTCGGCCAATTGCACGTGTGCGAAACGCGCCTCTCCCAGGCGCAAATGGTGCGTCCTTCCGGTCTCACCAGGTGGCGCCTGCCGTCTCGAAGGCGCAGGAACGTGGTGCAGGAAGACGAGACGATGCCGGAAAGCGCCAAGCTGGGTCCCATCTATCGCAATCGCGTGTTGGACCGGTACTTCCCGTCGTCGGACATGGAGTTGTACGACGAAGAAGAAGAAGGAGCGACATGCAACGCGTTCGACTGCCTCCTGGGATGCTGGGACGCCATGGTGAACGCGCTGCTGGACCTGTTCGCTGCCGTGTTCGTGTTCAACGCCATGCAGAGCGCACACACGGTGCTGGCTCTGCTGGTGTCCGCAGGGTCCATCTCTTTCTATCACTTTTACGATGGCGGGAGGATGTCAGTGAAGCTGGACTGGCAATTCGTGTCCTTTGCGGTCATCTTCCCGCTGACCTACTTCATTGGAGAAGGATACAAGAGGAGAGACTTTGCACTGCAGCAGCTGGCCAACATCAAATCCTTGTCCATTTGGATCTACATGGCACACAGGGACTGGGACGTGGCCAAAGGCAGAAGCAAAGATCACAAGTCCAAAGTCCTCAAAAGCTTGCAATGCATGATAGCGGACATGGCCGCTTATTTTGCCATACCAAGGGTGTACACTAGAA
Source organism: Picocystis sp. L7 (assembly GCA_020975725.1). Lineage (NCBI taxonomy): Eukaryota > Viridiplantae > Chlorophyta > Picocystophyceae > Picocystales > Picocystaceae > Picocystis > Picocystis sp. L7. The sequence continues at coordinate 125,001 of QXJR01000010.1, forward strand.
ACTACTTTTACGGAGGATGGAGAGGGAAGAAAACCGCCATGTGGATCGAGACGAACAGGCTTCGTTTGACGGCACGCATCACCAACTCGTTGAAATTGCTGAGTGTGTATTGCGAAGAACTGAAGGTCGCAGGTCTTCCCACCAACGAAGCGGCCCGCTTGAACCAGTACAACATGCTCCTCAGCAGCGCATTCTTCAAGATGATCAATGTGAAGAATTATCGAACTCCGCAGGGGATACGCTCCTTTGCAAGGTTCTACGTCATCATCATGCCTGTCTTTTACGGTCCTTACTTCTCTTGGGTCAGCCAGGAAACAGGATCCTTTGCATTCGCCCTGTGCCTTGGGTTGATGGGCACGTTGACGTTGGTAGGATTACTGAATGTGGCCATCAACATGGAAGACCCTCTGGAATCCGCTGGCGTGGACTCCGTGAGAGTGGTCTCTGAATTGGAAGGACTGCAAAAGCTCCTGCTGGATGACCGAAGCTTCGAGGATGAGCTTGATGCAGTCATGATCGCAGAACAGGTGCCTGTCCAATAAATGCGTGTAGAGAGGAGTTGCGAGGAGGGTGGTTGCTGCACACCCTTGTCTTCCAGGACTGCTGCTGGCCAATGACGATCCATGCGGATCGTTTGCGTTCAGCTTCCAGCCGACGAGGTTTTGCCGAATCATACATTAGGTGTGTAGCCGAGAGAGGTTTGAAATAAATTCCGAGCCCACACGATGGGAGGGGAGTGGCCTTTCCCCGCATCTGTGTGGGTGGGCCATCGAAGGAGGTACATGGGATCTCGCATCGATCGGCATTGTTCCTCTGACAACGGCATCTACTTCCTCCAGGTCCGTCCTGTGTGCTTCGTCGGATTGTAGGAAGAGTTTTCATGGACATGTGTGCATTGATTGCTTCGCTTTCGAGATTGTTCTCCAGGGGTTCGGACCTCCCTTGGTCCACTTCTGGCACCTTTCCATCGACAAGGTTCGGAGTTGTGAACGAAACGAACCCATTCACCGCATCGCGACCTGGTGTTTGCGCGTCGCAAGGGACTTCCAGGACGTTCCTGCGCTCCTGTCCATCGACGAAGCGCACGCGGATGACTTTTGAAAGACGTAGGTGACGTGCGATCGACGATGGAAAGGCGGACACCTGGGAGCTGCGACGTGTCGGAAAGGGAAACGGAAGAGGACAGGTGGTGGAAGATGCCCGAATCCGTGCCGGTGGAGATGGTGGACGATCGAGAGGGATGGAGCGCACTGGAACAAGCACTCGAAGGTGCATCTGCATGTGGACTGGATGCAGAATGGAAACCAGGCACAGGTGAAGCGGCATTGCTGCAACTGGCCATCAGAAATCAGGAAGGTGCAGGTCATGACAGGGTGTTCCTGCTTGATTTGCTGGCCGCACCGGTAGACAAGGTGAAGGAAACGACCAGGAAGCTCTTGACAAACAAGAAAGTGCTCAAGATAGGGTTCGACTTGGAAGGGGACCTCCGGATGGTGGCTGCATCGCTGGGCAAGGGTGGATGGAGCTGCGTTTCTTTGGTAGAACCGTACATGGACATACGCAAAACGACAGGTAGATTGGCCAAGTATCATCAGGATGTGGCCGAACCTCTGCTGGCCGGACTATCTCCTTTGGTGGAGGTCTTACTGGGAACGCCACTGGACAAAACTCAGCAATGCAGTGACTGGAGGGCGCGTCCGCTAAACCAGACACAGCTGGAGTACGCAGCCACAGATGCGCACTGTCTGCTGGCCATGGCAGACGAGCTATGCTTGCGATGCGAGAGCGCCGACTCTGCTATCGAAACAGCGCTAGACTTTCGGTCGTCCTTGCACAAGGTGTTGGTTGTTAACCCAAGACGAAAACACAGCAGAAGAGGTAGAAGGAAAGAAAAGAAGGAAAAGCCGCGAGACCTTGCCACAACCTTCATACCCTGGCAGGTTCCCCCTGCAATCGAGGATGTGAAATTTTTGTGCGCCGAGATGGTGGAAGGACTTGCGCGGCAGCTCCGTCTATGTGGCATCGATGCAGAGTCCAGCCAAGGCAAGCCCCTCCACGCCTTGGTTCAGACGGCAGAGAAGGAGGGAAGGGTGCTGTTGACGCAAGACAGGATGGTTGCCTCTGGCCGCTTTACCCGCTTGGTCTACTACGTTTTCTCGCAGAGAAAGCAAGAGCAACTCCAAGAGGTTCTCCAGCAGTTTGAGTTGGTGGTTCCTCAAGCTCGGCTGTTGTCTCGTTGCGTGCACTGCAATGGACGTCTGTACGAGAACCCTCTCACGCCATCTGAAGCCAAAGCGCTACCTCAAGATCTCCCAGCCAAGGTGCTTGAGGAGCACGACGAGTTTTGGCGTTGTGACCGGTGCAGTCACGTGTACTGGGAGGGCTCTGCCTATCGGCGAGCCCTGGCACAATTTTCCGGCCAGGTCCAGCGGGCCTTCACGTGAAGGGCATCCTTTTCGTTTCGTCCTTCGAGCATCACCGCACATTTCTCGTTCCATTCCTTCCATGATTTGATCCACATCTGTTCCTTTGATCCTCCACAACCATTTGGGATTCCATCTTGTAGTACACGTGTGACCCTGGAATCCCAACCCTTCACTCCCCCACCCCGAAGACGGGGTCCCGAATCCCCTCCTACTCGAAGGGGAGATCGACCCCCCTTATCCGATCCCCGAACGGTCCCCTCCTTCCCGCCAAAAACACAGGAAGAAAAGAGCGAGGAGGAGGCGCATCCGCGTCCTGAGGCGCGCCATCGCGTTCGTTCGGACCCCGCCGCGTCTGCACAGGGTCGTGGTGGCGTGGGAAGGACGTCGTGGCACGCTCTAGAGGGTCGTGCTTCGCCGGATCCGAGGTCGCGGCGTCACGAACTTGGATCTTCCCGCCAGGTTTCGTCGAAGGAGGAGCCGGCTTTCCACACGTGGCCGTCTTTCGCGGTCCACCAGCGCATCGAAGCGCCACCGATGGAGTGATTGACATCGAACGAGGTCGATCTTGGACATGGGATTCGCCGCGGAGGACGGCACGACCTCCGTTTCGCGGACACGAACCACTTCGGATTGGGCGAGAGGCGCACTGCAGGCGGTCCGTCGAGCCGTGGAAGCTCCTCCCATCGGCGTGGAGCTGTCTAGTCGCTGGCCGAGATTGGGAGACACGCTGGCCGTGCAGGTGGCGGTGCCACCTCCGCGCACTCCCGTGGGATGGATCCACAGGGAATTCGCCAAGCGGTTCTTGGGAGGGGAGCTGCGCGTGACCTTGGATGGAGTCGAATGCCGGTGCTATCCGAAGCGAGGGCGTGGGCCGGCGAAGACGCAATCGCACAAGAAGGAGGTCTGGAGGGCCCTCGTGCCGTTCACCCCGCTGGACGTCCCGGGGAAGCGAGAGCTTGTGGTCGAGCTGAAGGATGGCCGGAAGAAGCCGCATCGGGAAACGGTAGGCGTGGTGGACGTGGACTTTCCAACGGAGAGCATCTGGCTCCCCAAGCGCAAGTCCAACCTGCACATGACGGATGTGGAGCGGGAGAAGACGGACGCGTTCCGGGAAGTCCGCACCGAAGACCAGCTGTGGGACGGACCGTTCGTCCGACCCTGCGACGGACCGGTGACCACGGAGTATGGCATGAAGCGTTACTACAACGGGGTCTTCGCCCGCGGGTACTACCATCGTGGCGTGGATTACGGCGCCCCGGAAGGGACGTCGGTGTACGCCCCAGCCAACGGCCGGGTGAGCTTGGCGGGGAAGGAGGAGGAAGGTTTCGTGATCCACGGCAACTGCGTGGGCTTGGACCACGGTCACGGCGTGGCATCGATCTTCATGCATCTTTCGGAGCTGGCGGTCCAGGAGGGCGATGACGTCCGCCAGGGTCAGCTGGTGGGTCGCGTGGGGGACACGGGCATTTCCACGGGTCCTCACCTTCACTGGGGTTTGTACGTGAACGGGGAATGCATCAGTCCTCAGGTTTGGATGCGCGGGACCACCACGTGACCCTGTCTCCCTTGGTTTTGCTTGCGGGTCTGCTTCGTGAGGTCTACTTGGTCCTCGTATCTTGCAGCACCCGTTTCTTGGTTGAAGGTAACCGGTGGCCCGCCTTCCCTATCCTGGGATCCCCTTCCACGTCGGATCGCGGAACCGTGCCTGCCATCCATCCGTGCTCGATCCATCGGATCTTGCTGACGTGTCTTCTGGGACCGAAAGCGGCTGGGAGCCACGCGGCCTTCGCCCCACCCACCCGTGCCTTCTGGAAGCTTCCACGGTCCGAGACCTGCCACGTGTCGTTTCGGAGATCTCTCGGAACCGCCCCCCGTATCTCCCCTCGTGGGGGGGGAAGTCAACGGACACCCCCTTCCCTTGGCATCTCAACCGTCGGTGCCTTCCGATCCGTATCCCCCCCTGGGATCTCGACCGTCGGTGCTCGATCTCTCCCTCGTCTCCGGACGACACGTCTCCCTTCCCCCCCCCCGGGAAGGGGGGGATCCCTCCGTCTCACTTCCCGCCCGTCCCTTCCCCGTTTCGCCCCTCCGCCGTACCTCCCCCCGGGAGGATCTGAGACGCCCCCCCTAGGTCGAGGGGGCGTGTGGCCCCGGGTGGGGCGAAAGGGGGGGGGGGGACGTCTCGTAAGATCGAGATCGTGTAGACGTGGACGTGGACGTGGAACATGAGCACGACACGTGCGGCAGCAGAGGCGCTGCTGGAACGGAACCAGGAGGACGTGGAGGAGAGGGAGAGACGACATGGAGGGGAAGAACACGTGGGAAGGGCCGCACTGCTCGCGGCGGTGTCCTCGAACGACGTGCGGGCGGTGCGGGAGGCCGTGGACCGGGCACGTGGACACGTGGAAGGGAACTTCGACGTGGACGCCAAGGACGTGATCTTCGTCAATCCCAAGCACGGTGCGTTGGGAAGGTGTGCGCAAGTCAGGAAAGGATGGACGCTGGTCCACCTCGCAGCCTACCACGGTGCGCTCGAAACCATCGCCTACCTCCTCTCCTTGGGTGCCGACGGTACAAGCATCACCCAAGACGGAGATGAACTCACACCGCTGCACTGCGCAGCCGCCGGTGGGAGCCAAAAAGCGGCCGAAGTCATCGGACTGCTCCTGCAGTGCGGTGCAGACAAAGAAACCAAAGACGCACACGGTAGGAGACCGGCCGACCTCCTCCCGCCGCCAGAAGAAAACAGGCTCGAAAGCATACGCGAAGGACAAGAAGGACCCAACAGCCCGAGAAGGAGCGATTCCTACGGAAGAGGATCCTTCGAACTCAACCGGGAAGACTACGAAACCGACGACTTTCGGATGTATTCCTTCAAAGTGGTCAAGTGCCCCAGGAGCAGGGCCCACGATTGGACCGAGTGTCCGTTTGCGCATCCCGGAGAAAAGGCAAGAAGGAGGGATCCGAGAAAGTACAACTACTCGGGAACCGCCTGCCCAGACTTCCGAAAAGGAACCTGCAAGAGGGGCGATGCCTGCGAACATGCGCATGGCGTCTTCGAATGCTGGCTGCACCCGTCCAGGTATCGCACGCAGCTCTGCAAGGACGGGATCGCATGCACCAGGAAAGTGTGCTTCTTTGCTCACCGACCGGAGGAGCTGCGCGCTCCTTCCTTCCAGTGGTCCAACTCCTGCGGGGACATCAGCTCCCCGACCTCCACCCTGGATATCAGCGGAAACATGATGTACAGCCCTCGATCTTCCACCGCCTCCTCCCAAACCAGGAGGTCGCTGGACGAGCGCATGAGTGCAGAGTACTTGACGAATCAGCTGAGGAACCTTGGAGTCTCACCAAGCAATCACCCATGGACGGTGGATAACTCCTACTCGTCTTCCATGTCGCAGAGGGAAGAAGGGTTCGGCGCATTTCCCTCGTTGCTGAACCCAAAATCAAGAGAGGAGACGGACAGGGGCAGGTTGTCTTCGTCCTCCCGAGCGGCATCCATGGACGTGGTCCGGAACACATGGTGGGAAGATGACGACCAACCCGAACAAGTATCTGGCCCGCCGAGGGTCAATTCGATGGACATGTTCAATGACTTTGTGAACGATTTGGTGGAAGAAGATGAAGTTGCCAATGCGAACGAGCCAAACACAGGACTTACTCGACGCAGCGTGGATGGCCAGCTGCAAGCATGGAATCTGTTTGCCTACTAGGCAGTAGACCTCTCTTTTCTGCACACTCCGCGGCAGGAAGTGGAATTTGATTGTGTACAGATTGCTGTTGTTAGGAGGGGGGGACCACAGGGATGGAAGCTTTGACCTGTCTACTTGTACATAATAAGGTAACGGATGCTGAACGTGGCCAAAGTGGTCACAGAAGCGGTGGTATTTTTAGCACGTACCGGATACTTTCACGTTTATTTTGAGTGATATGGCTATCAAGATCCTCTAGCACACTATTCATATTGTTTTGCCTGTTGAAATGCATTCTTTTTCCTCTTGTGTTGCCCCTCAGCACCCTCACCTTGGCAGCACGCGACACGTGGACACCCGGGCCTCGTCCCCTAGCTTGGTTACGAGGCGCATCCGTTCGGGACGCACCGTTCCGCGTGTACCTCTTCTTTCCTGTGCTGATCGTACGTCCTCCCTTCACTCCCTTTCCTTCGCTTCCTTGTCGCGTTTCGCTTGGTCGATGCGATGGTAGTGTGCGAACCCTTTTCCCATGTTCGCCACCAGCCAGGTGCCACCGGCCAGCGTGGTCAGGGCCAAGGTCGTGGACACCACACGTTGCACGAGGTCGCTGGTCCGGCTGAACCTGCTCGTCATCTCCTTTCCTCCCTCTTTGTCCGCCTTCACGTGCGCTTCTGTGGCGGCAAAGGGGACCTCGAACACGTCCTTGTGTCCATCCATCCCACCATCCCTCGAGGTTAACTCGAGACGAAACCCATGAAGGGGGCAAGAAAGGTGGTGGCATCGGGTCTGTCCCCGGTCGAACCCAACCGGGTTCCTTACGAATGGTCCGGTCTGAACCGAACGATAGGAGAGGGTCGATGGACGAAGGAAAGGCTTGTGAACGTACGCAAGGAAACCATGGACGTGGATGCACACCCCGTGCCAAAGTGACGAGCAAGATGCCGTGGCTCTCGAACCTGTCCGTTCACATTCATCGGGTAAGAGGTGCGAGACGCGCGATCGTTCCTCGTAGAAGAGGCTTTTCGGATGGTGGGCCTCCTTCTAGCTCGATGAAAATTGGACATAGGAAAGTTCGAGCCAACCATGCATGTGAAGATGAAGCGGTGCAAGCAACGAGTGGAGGTGGTTCGATATCCGGAAATTCTTCGCAGTCTGGCACGTGGCATGACGGCAAAAGAATCGGGCCGGGGATCACGTGTGCAGCGTGTGGAATGATCGTACGCCCTCGCCCGTTCCATGTGTGAAACCCACTTCCATTTCGCGAATAGGACGAGGACGGATCCACAAGGGAATCGAAAAGCTTCCACTCGTCGTGCAGACCGGGCACCGGATAGCAAGGACGTTTGCATGGAGAAATCGGAACTACTCCAGCGTTTCACACGCAGGGTTGTATCAACCACAAGGTTCCACTCCATGAAAATCTCGTGCGTTGCGGGGGATGGACACGACTCCTATGTGGAGAAAGACGAGCGAACGGAGGAGCAAGCGGAGGAGCCACGCTTGCCAGCGTGCGCGCATGTGCGAACCTTGGCGGATGGAGCTGCGTTTCCGTCGTAGCCGGCACGAGGTGTGCCTTGATGAATCCGATGTTGGCCAACCCATTCGACGAGGAGTCCCCACGTTTGCCTCGTTTTGCGTAATTTCTCTTGTGATCGGCATGCAATGCGGTCTCGTTCGTTCGCGTCCACTTTGAGGATGTGTCCTTCTACAGTTGTCTCGTCATCGTCCATCCATCTCTCGCGACCCCCCTCCCCTTTCTTCTTCCACGCGCGACCCCACCCGGATGCGTATGTTTCCGCTCCGGTGGTTGCCCTTCCGCATCGTCCATGGGATTCGCGTCCCAAGGTGCAACCGGGTGCGATCTCCTTCTGTCCAATGCACCGTTCGTGAACTCGACCCCGTCCTTGCCTCTCTCTCTCTCTGCCCGTCACTGTCTGTGGGGGGGTGGGTTTGTGTGAGGGAAGGAGGAGGGGGGGGCGACCCCGTCCCGGAACGAGGTGGATTCGAGTGGGGGGTTTTCCGGGGTGGGGTCGCGGTCCTCCTGGATTCGAGTGGTGGCGCGTGTTTCATTTTCTACGTGTTTGGAAGGAACCATGGCGGATTCCGCGCACGGAGGACGCCTCATCTACGCCTTGGTGGCGCGCGAACGCACCGTCCTGGCGGAATACACGGCCTTCACGGGCAACTTCGCCGCAGTGGCGGCCCAGTGCTTGGAGAAATGTCCCAATCAAGACGCCAAGCTCACCTATCGATGCGATGGACACACCTTCAACTTCCTCATCGAGGACGGACTCAGTTGAGTGCAAGGCGCGATCGAGGACGTGCTCGAACGCGGAGGAAGGCAGGGAAACGAGGACGTGAAGTGGAAACGCAGGCGGAGAAAGGACAGCGGTAGCGCATCGCGGACGAAGGTGCACGGCGACGGGACGGAACCATTGCATCGTATCGCTGACCGGAAAGATGCTTGACGAACCACGTGCGACGACGTGCAGCTTACCTGGTGGTGGCAGAAGCAGCGGTGGGAAGACAGATCCCTTTCGTGCTGCTGGAACGCATCAAGGACGACTTCAAAGCCACCTATGGTTTCCGAGCACGGACCGCCATTGCACTCGCCTTCGATCGACAGTATGCACCCAAGCTCAAACAGTTCATGAATGAAGCCATGAGCGCATCGACAGATCCAGACAAGATGAAGAGCGTCCAAAACCAGGTCTCGGCGGTGAAAAGCGTCATGATTGAGAACATCGAACGCGTCTTGGACCGTGGGGAAAAGATCGAGTTGTTGGTGGACAAGACCGAGACCTTGAGGTATCAAGCAGACACCTTCCAGAAGTCAGGAAGGCAACTGAGACGGGCCATGTGCAGACAGAACATGAAGATAAAGCTGGTCATCCTCGCAATCTTCATCATGATTGGGTTGGTCTTGTTCTTCGTTATCTGCTACGGCGGGGGAAGGAACTGTACAAGCAAAGGAAAGAGTTCGCCGCCGCCACCCTCCCCGTCTCCTGTTCCCCCTCCACCAAGTCCGGAGGAAAGCAGATTTAGGTTCGCACTCCTGTAGAAACACCAGAACGCTATTGAAAAAAGACAGCCTCGTCCAAGGGATGCAAGAACATAATTTATTTAGCAACGATGGTGATGAACACGGCACGCTTGATTTCCACTTCATGTCAGAAACCAAAGCGGAGCCGGGTCATTGTCAGGTACCTGTTGGTACTCTTGCTTTGAAATAGATCCCATGTTATTTCGTCCCAGCGCTCCTGATGGCGAGGCTTTGGGCTTGGGGATGGCCTTCAATAATTCACCACCCGAACTCAACAAAAACTGTTTCAACTTGACTCGCTGCTCTTTGTCACTTCCTGTGCCACGAAGGGAGGCAAGGAGACTTCTCACATCACCCTCGGACACTCCCGGCAGAGTAACAAGAATCTGAAGGGGCAGTGGGCGCTCTTCTGATGTCTTCATGATGATATCACGTAGAAGAGACAAGAGCTCTGCCTGTAAAGCACTGTTGGATGGTACAGTGAGCGCACGAAGAGCAGCTTGCAAAATATCCCCAACTGGCTCATACAAACGCGGATCGTTATCTGCGTAACATGCGATCACCCGACAAAACACGATTGCACGCCCCGCTGCCTCACTGTCTGGCCAGCAGAGCATCGAGCAGCATGTCGCCAAAACTGCAGCAACCGCATAAGGGTGTTCGACCATCATCCAGTCGAGTGTCTGGTCAGCCATACTTCTGGCTCCAGTGGCTGGATTGGCACCCTTCCCACCTTGTTCAACATTCTGCACCAAGAGTCCAGCATACTCTCTTGTAAGCTCACGCAAGATTCTTTCCTCTAAAACTTCGTTCTCCACTGATGGGCCTTCTTCTGAGGTTGTTCCACCTACGTTTCCATCCAGACGTGCTTCGCATCCCTGCCATAGGGAATGGAGCCTTTGTTGCATATGAAAGTGAAGAGGGGGCAGGATAGGACCCAGCCATTCCGAGTAAAACTGGGGAGGGCATTTTTTGCAAGTGACTGAAATCACCGTGCGAATCATCATGCGCAGATGTCGATTTTCCATCGAGTGCAGGCTTCCCGTCAGCGAGTCTGCGAGGAGGGACGGCACATCCTTCAGCTCAAAAAATCCCTCCAATGTCCCGGCGGCCAATGCTATTATTTGGAAACAGCACTCCCTGCTGCCCCTGAGAAATTCTCTAAGATTGTTGGTAGAATCACCTCCTGCGCCGCGCTCATCTTCCTCTCGATGAGCAGCTGATACCACTGGTGTGGGGGCGCCCAGCGCAGACAGCCTTTCAGCTTTGCTCATTGTAAGGGCTCCAGAAACCTGTGACAATGTCTGGCGACCCTCCCTTGTCCAGCAGTACTGTATCAGGCGCAAGAATGACAAGGTCAAGGGGAAGAACCACTCATAGTAGGACAGAAATGGGTGGACTGTGTCAGCTGGTGATTTTTCCACGAGCCTGCGCAGGCTGCGCTCAATGAGAACAACTTCATGATATATCACCCATCGGCTTTCTTGCCCACCAACGTAGCCCGGTGTCACTCCGGGAATCCCCATGTATACCTGAAAAAACTGCTGAGGCGACTGCAAGCTCTGCTGAAATCCATCTTCTGACCAGTGAGCACGAACCGGTGCAAGGGTCCAGGCCAATGCTTCTGATTGTTTGGCTACGTCGCTAGCCACAGACACTGCCAGCAATGCTTCGCATAAAATGTTTCGCTCTCCGATCCTTACCTCGCCTTGCTGCCATAACCTTTCGATTCTTCCAGCAAGAACCTCCAGGAAGGGAAGGAGCTGTTCAGAAGCAGCTTGTGCAATGTGCATAATTGCAACGCAGCAACGTTGACGAGCGAGAAAGCTCTCTTTCCAGCCTCGCGGGGGAGGGACTGGCGGGACCCCGGTCCCTCCTTCGAACGGAACGCAATCCAGCATCGAAAATAGCTTTTCCATGACAGATGGTAGTCTTTTAGATCCTGCAGCGTAGAACCTTCCAAAGCTCTCGAAGCACCTTGCATGCTGTTGGGCACGAGCAGGAGATGTATTAGTACTGATTCGACGTATCTTTTGAGAGGTAATTGCAGCATTCTATGGGACGTTGCAATCAAAAGGCACCTACGTATTAGTCATATGAAAGACAAGATAGACAACAGAACACAAGGGCGGCGGCTTACCTGGGAAACCAAATTAGAATCAGCGACTTGCAGCCCCAAGAGCTGATCCAGAATGCTATCAAATGAAACGGCCATGCTTTCGATGGACATTGGCCGCAGGACCTCCTCCGGCACTGCAGAACAGACAGACTCGAGGAAGGAAGCGACAGCATCCCAATCACCCACCAAGGTCTCCAGCGCGACGTTTCCCTCCTCGATATCTCTTTGGATCCTTCCCACACGCATGACACATGCCTGAGCTGCTGCCTGAGGTTTAAGAGCGCTGCAGTGTTTGATCAGTTCCAGCAGCCTGCTCTTGTAGACCGAAAAGAACTCTTTGAATTCTTCTAGGCTGTCAAACTCGTTCGGCAGGCAATGTTCATCCAACTGCACAGACAGCTTTGCACCAGCCAGCTCTATCAAGGCTTCTGGACACCCTTCCGGAACCATACCTTGGATGGCAGGACTGGTTCTAGCCTCGCGCAGGATGGCATTCCAGGCTGGCAAGGAGACATTGGACAGGCCGAAGGAGGGGTGTCTCGTCACTGCAAGCAGCTGCTGCAGAAATGATGCCCTTGATTCTGGCTCTGTCAGTGCACCAAAGTGTGATGCTCCCAGAGTTGCCAATGTATCGCACAAGATTGCAGTGTACTCATCGTCTGCATTCGAAGAATCCGTCAAGTTCTCTGCGCAAGCCATGCAGGATATTTGGAAGAGCTGTCGGATGGCCTCGGCGTGGTCTTCTTTCGCTTCAGAAGGGGCACACTTCCGGGAGGATGCCTCCTTGAGGATGGCGCATGCAGGCACTTGAAACTCAGATGTGGTGAGGAAGAAGCCGCAGGCTTCTAGGACCCCGTGCTTGGCAAGCATGGATACGGGTGCCCAGGACGCGTAGGCGAGCAGCGCCCTCAGTCCTGCGTTCACCGCCGCCGCGTGCAGCCGGCCGGCCTGTTGATCCCCTTGTTGAATGCGCTGCACTGCCTGGGCGAAATTTCCTTCCATGTTTCGATAGAGCAGTTGCAGCACGTCCGGCAGGGAGGCCGTGAGGGTGGCCAGCAGTTCTCTCTTTTCGGTGGCGTGCAGGTCGTCGCTCCCTTCCACGACTTCTTCCGGCAATCTTTGGAACACCATGGAGACGCATTCTGCTTGCGTGGGTCCGCATTGCGCATATTCGAAGAGCGGTCCCAGCAGTCCAGCCCAGGCATCGACGTCTTGTTTCGCCACTTCTGCCACCAGTTGTGCACACTTGGATTTGATGGCGTACGGTTGATCCGTTTGGTTTCCGACCTGTGCGAGGAGTTCTTTGGTCTTCCGTTGGATCTGTTCTCTGTTGTTCCACGGCGCAGATTTGTACCTGTGCTTGATCATGTGCAGCAGGAGTCCATAGGCGAAATGCCTCACTTCCAGATCTTCCTCGAGTGCAGCCAGTTCGACTCCGATCGCCCATCCCCGTTCCACGTCCGCATGTTTCGCCGCCTCCAGCACCTGGTGCGCCTCTTGTCTCGCCTGTTCGCTGCTGTGCGGTCGATGGCACTCGCGCACGGCCTCGCGAGCGCGTGCTGCGTCCGCCATCGCCACCAAAGCACGCACCAAAGCACGCACCAACGGTCCACTGCAGGACCTCCTCTCTCCCTCCCCATCAGGAAGGAGACCTCGCAGGTGCCGACGAGGACGAAGAGAGGTAGCATCAGGGCATCCTCGGCGAGAGACGGACACAGGCGAGGGGACGAAGGACCCCCGGTGGATTTCGTGAACTCTTCGTTTTTTTAACCGTGGAGGTTGGGGGAGAGGGAGGGAGGGGGTGCGAGGTTAATCCCGGAAGTTAACCCGCTTGGAGGACGTGGTGGGAGCCTGCGACGGCGACGATCCATACGCCACGCCTTCCGATCGACGATCGACGGGAGTGAAAGCGGGAGGAGGTGGCACTCGCGGCAGGCGCATTGTTTCGGTGTCCGCACCTGCACGTCGGACCCACGGGTTGGACGGTCGGGCAACCTCCTCCCTCCCCCTCCACCAGCTCCGGGACCCCTTTCTGCCTCGATGGGAGCCGATCGCGTTTGTGCCGTGCCTCAGCAGGGAAGGTGGACCTTCCACCTTCGTGTCCCTCCCTTTTCCCGCGACCGATGACCTTCCCTTCATTCTCGTGGGTTCGGTTGGATGCGACCCTGTCCCACACCAGCGCCCTTCGATTCCGACACGTCCGACCCCCAACCCCCCGGATGGACCGCAAGGACCGCGATCCACGAACGGTCTTTTTGCGGTCCAAGAGGAAGGGGGGTCTCCTCCCGTGTGGAGAGGGGAGGGCTTCCCTCGGACCTGGACCGGACCCGTTCCCTCCCCCCCCTCCCTTTCGAACCTTCCCAATGGCGGGTTCAAGCCCCTCCGATCGATCGGAAAACCCCTCCGGTTTCCCCCGCCCTTCTCCCCGGTTCCCGCACCCGGCCCCGTGCCCGTCGAGGACCGACGGTGCAGTCCCATCGATTCCTCCACGGGGGATGTTCGAACGAGGGTCGTTCGTGGGGGGGGGATCCATGGACGTGGCGTCTGCCATCGACTCCACATGGTGATGGACGTGAGCACGAAGCGACACACGTCCGACGCCATGGACGGGCGTTTGGAGCGGATGGAAGGGTCCGAAAGGTGCGTGGGAACCGGAAGAAGACAGGCGAGACAGAAGGAATGGGGAAGGATGGAGAAGGATGGAAGGACTGACGGAAAGGAAACGGACGAACCAACGACGGAACCATGGAACGGGAACGACGACGAAACGACGGTGCAAACGAATCGCGCGTGAACCGATGGGTGGACGGTACGGTGGAAAGCAGATACATCGAATGGAGAAGCGGAGAAGAAGTGCACGTGCACGTGCTGCCCGAAACCAGCGGTGAAGGGACGCTCGACTATGCTCAACTGCTCCATCGCAGGATGGCAGAACAAGGGACAGGGATCACCAAGCTGGTCATCCCAGCCAGCCTGTCACTCGCAGAAGGACTGCAGACGAAGTTCAAGTTCCTCGTCAACTTCATGGAACAGGTCGATGCGGGAGCAATGGCCGAAATGGAAGTCATCGACCTGTCCATGAACAGTTTGATGCTGAACTTCCTCTTCAATCAATTGGAGAATTTGCACCGGCTGGAAGTCCTCGATGTGTCCGGAAATTACGTGCACGAAGACAAACAGATGGAATTCCTGGCCAGCACCAGCTCCTGCTATGCACTCAACATGAGCTTGCTGGACATGAGAAGGCTTCCTCCACGCATCAACATCTGCAACCTCAAAGTGCTCATGCTCGACAACAACCCGCTCATCGAGGTCATTCCCCAAGATTGCTTTGCGTCTCTGATTGGCCTGGAAAAGCTTTCCATGTGCGCCACGGGCATCTGCGACCTGTGGACGACAGTCGACGGGCTGAGCAAGCTCCCCGTTCTCAAGCACCTCCGCTTCCAACGAAGCTGGGGAGGAGGAGTGAAGGATGCCTTTGAGGAAAACGATCTGGAAGCCTGGGACATAAACGGGCACGCAGAGGTGCTGTGGAAAAGGAGCATGGGTGGGGATCACGAATGGGAACAACGCGAAGCAAACCTCCTGCTTTCCAAGTACGACATGTTTCCGCAGCACGCATCAATGTTTGAGAAGGGGAGTTGTCAAGGAGGAGAGGAGGAGGTGGTGTACCAGAGAGTGTTTGAAACGTTCCTTGCAAGGCGACAATCTCCCATTTGCCTTCAAAAGAACTATAGGCAGTTTTTGATATCTAGGCTGCCGAACCTGATTGGTCTGGATGGTGTGCGGGTGCAGCCAGCAGAAAGGGCTCAAGCTAGAGCAAGTCAAGATTTGCTGCAGGGTGGGCTGTCTCAACTGCTGAGCATCCGAGAAGTGGCGCCCCTAGGTATTGGCCGTTTCCAGTCTTGCATCCAGCGGGTAACGAGTGACCCAGATGACAGGAAGCACTGCAGCCAAAGGTTCCTGCAACAAGCAGGCAGCTGGCCAAAGGTCCAAGAGGTGTGTGCCAGCAGAGAACAACCCCGTCAGTTCGAATATCACCCTACAGTACCTGGAATTGTTGCCGTTGGAACTGCTGACAACCACTTGATTGTGCAGCACTGCAAACGCCGTGCTGCCATCGGGAAAGAGGAAATGTCGGTTTCTGTGGGGGACCACATGTGGTCATCGGTATTGGGGATCTCTTGGTTTCACAAACATCCAGAACTTCTGATCGCGGGAGCTGACAACGGGACCATCAGGCTTTTTAACGTGAATGTCTCTGGGGATCATGACAACCGTTCGGCGATTGTGGGAAAGCATCGATTTATGCCGTTCTCGGATCTCACATCAATCAGCACCAATTGCACTGATGATGTCTTCGTGGTCAGTGGGTATTCGAATGATGTAGCCTTATATGATGTTTGCGCGCAAAAGGTGGCCAGTTTCTTCGAGGGTTTGCACACGGATCACATAAACGTGATCAAATTTTCCAACCACTCGCCTCACCTGTTTGCGACATCTTCATTTGATAGGGACGTGAAGATGTGGGACCTTCGTACAGATATGTCCAGGCCAGTATTCAAGGTGACAAGTGATGCGGGCAATGTTACCATTGGGTTCAGCCACAATGATCGATTTTTGCTATCATCTGCCACAGACAACGATGTTCGCCAATACTTGGTCTCTGATGGTAGGCTGCATACCAAGCTCGATTTGGAGCCAACAGGTAACTGCAATAATTTTACAAGGAGCTACTATATGAGGGATGCAGGTTTTATCATATCTGGCTCGTGCGAACAGCCCGGAGCTAGAATATGCTCAGCCAGGACGGGGAAGGTGATGAGACAAGTGACTTTTGAGAATCAGGACGATCCTCGCATGATAGTGGGGGTGCAAAGTTTGCGAGCCGACCCGGTGGATGATTTGAAGTTTTCGGTCCTCACATCCTCGGAGGAACATTACATTAGTTCTTCGAGGATATTGGAGGTAGATTTGGCTCCTTGCTATTCAGGCGGATGAAGAAACATTTTATTCAATCCCTGACTGACATGCCACTGTGCACCATGCCACACCCTTGACTGTGCTGTGCTTGTTTGTTCAATAAAATCTGGTTTCACAGAAGTTTGAACTCCCCGCCTTTCCACATGCAGTCGAGCTGAAGCTTGAACCTGGCAAGCTTGTAGTCAAAGATGCGTAAAAGCACGACCTGTTCCGGGGAGAGCTGTTGTCCTTCCCTGCAGAGTTCAAAGTCCGAGACAAGCTCGACTACCCCCTTGTTGAGTTTGGTGGGCATTCCATTCTCACGCAGCGTGGGTTCCATGGTGTGAGCGATGGGTCCCATCGGCCCGTGGATGGGTCCTGCGTCCATCTGGATGGTTTCAGGAGCGACGACTCCTGTCCTTGCATAGTCCAATTCCTCAAACTCGCTGAAGATTTTTTCCACCTCTTTCTCTTCCATGTTGGTGAAAAACAGCCCGCAGAAGCCTTTAAGTCTTTCCGCCACCCGATGTGTGTTATCCCTGGGTTCCTCCACTTCTGACTTGCCCAGTGCAATTTGCAGCACCTTGTTGGATCCAAGGAAGAACCTGCTGGTGTCCCTGCACGTCTCCCGCAGCTCTTTGAACTTGTCGTTCCTCATGTTTTCGTATCGGAATAGGTACAAAGCTTGGTATTGGTCCAGGCATTCCCCGACGCTGTTCACCAGGCCTTCTTTCCTTTCCCTGCCTTTCTTGTCCACTTTCGCCAAGGTCACTGCAACGCCACGGGTGGTTTCGCACCTCCACCGGTCAGCAATCACGCCATGTCACCTTGCTCGCCTTCTGCATCGATTTTCCACGCATTCCGAAGCGCACCTACGCGGTTTCGCTTCGACTTGGGCATGGTGATGCGCCGCCACTTGGGTTCCCAAAACCGACACCGAATGGTCGATTTCCGACTTCCCACAGGGTCGAAAGGAAGGGATCCTCCTTTCAAACCCGTCCTTGTCCGGTCTCTTCGGGAAGGCACCGCCCTACTGTTGGGTCGCACGACCGGAGACAGTGGAGAGGGGAATGGGAGAGGAGGTGGAGGTGTACTTCAACGGATGGACGGAACCCATTCCTTCACAGACAAGGATGCAGTGGAAGGCTATGGCGTCAAAGATCCACTCGAAGGCGATGCAACCCGGAACCCGGGATGCGAGATGCACGACGAGAGGTCGGAGGGAACCACCACGCAAAGGAAGCAACTGTCCACTTCAATCTTTCAAGCTAGAATGCAAGTGCAACGGATCCTTCTCATCATTCAACTCAAGCGGAACTCTATGGGTTTTCAACGATTGACCTTGAGAAAGATTCATGTGCCACGTCACTTTTTGTTTGTAAGCTAAGGATTGGCGGCACTGAAATTGGATCCATCCATGTGTGGCGTTGCCTAGCTTGGCCTTTTTCGCCATGGGGAGGTCATAGAACTTGATGTTCTCTTGCCGACAAGGAATGCTTTGCAATTCGGCAACCAAGTACGCAGCAGCGACTTTGTCCTTTTCTCCGTTCTCATTCAGTTTTGTGATGCCTCGGAAGAAGCACTAGTTGCGGATTGTATCGTGAGCAGAGGAGGTGGTCTCGGCCACACACCATCTTGTTGAAGCGGTGTGCTTGGTATGTCTTTTCTCCTCATGGGAGGGGTGATTCTCGTCGGATGTTTCTTGCGTGACGGGTCAAGTTCATCCTCTATCCGACAAGACCTGACCCTCTCTCCTATTCCTGCTCCATCCCTTTTACACGAACTTTTTCTCATCCATCATGGTCGCTTGTTGCCCATTCACACGCAATGGTCGTGGTTCAACCTCTCCCATGACCGGACCATCCCTAAACGACGCCCTCCTTCCCAACCGTCCTTCTGTCCCTTATGAACCCGAATGATCCCCTTTCAATCCGGTCCTTTCAACCCAGGTCCATCGGAGCTTCCTACCGGTCCAGCCTCCGGCGGCGGCCACACACACGGGTTGCAGCCACACCCCAGCATTTCCTGATGTTTGTTGCAGGTGTAACTGTCCACGGGAGTGTATCTGCCGGTCGGTGTGCCATTCGCGTCGGATTCGCCTCGCACACGTCGCTCTTCGCGCGTCGCGCGTCGCGTTTGCGTTCGCATTGCGCCTTTGGAAGGATGGCAGACGTACGGGAAGAGGAGGAGGAGGAAGAGTTGCACTTGTCGGACGCGGTGGAGACGTCCACGTCGCACGAAGAGCAGTCGGAAACGGAACCTGAGGATGGTGAAGAAGAGGACGACGTGGATCGAGCCATCGTCGAATTGGCGGAAGGAGACAGCGCATCCGATGGTCAAGAGGATGGAGAAGACGAGGAGGAAGATACGAGTAGGAGAGGAGATTGGCTGCATCCACATCAGGTGGACGATTCAGACTCTTCGGAGGATGAAAGGCCCAGCCGAAACACCGTAGGAAACGTGCCCTTGGAATGGTACAAGGACGAAGAGCACATAGGATACGACAAAGAGGGGAACAAAATCATCAAAAGCAAGAAAAAGGACGAACTGGCGAAGCTTCTCGACAAAGTAGACGACAAGAATGCGTGGAGGACGATCTACGACGAGTACAACGATGAGCAAATCGTCCTCACCAAAGAAGAGATCAAGATGATCCAAAGGATAAGAACGGGAAGGTATCCGCACGCTGAGATCAACCCGTTCGACGAACCGTTCGAATTCGAATACAAAGAAGGAATACATCCACTGTCCAATGCACCTGAACCCAAGCGTCGGTTCATGCCCTCCAAATGGGAGGCGAAGAAGGTGGTCAAGCTTGTCCGTGCGCTACGCAGGGGGTGGCTGAAGCTGGACAAAGAAGAAGAGAAACCAAAGGTGTATCTTATGTGGGATGACGATCTGCATACCACTGACAAAACTCAGAATGGACTCGCCTACATCCCTGCACCTAAGCCAAGATTGCCGGGTCATGAGGAATCTTACCATCCGCCACAAGAATACCTACCCTCAGAAGAAGAACTCAAAGCATACGAGCTCATGGATGAGGAGGAAAGACCAAACTTCATCCCCAAGTCATATGATTGCCTGCGCCGTGTTCCTGCTTATGCGGATTTTGTTCGTGAGAGATTTGAGAGATGCCTCGACCTGTACCTTTGCCCGAGGGTGCGAAAGAACCGACTGAACATCGACCCAGAGACCCTGAAACCTAAGCTTCCCTCGCCGAAGGATCTGAAGCCTTTCCCGTCTGTGCTTTCCATGAAGTATCGGGGACACACTGGGAAGGTGTGGAGCATAGCCGTGGATCCACAAGGACGTTACCTGGCCAGCGGGGGAGAAGATGGCACTCTGCGCCTTTGGGAAGTCTACAGTGGAAGGTTGGTAGAAATGTGGAGGCTTGGAGGACCTGTACACAGCGTGGCATGGTGCCCTGACTCGTCCAAAAAGCTGTTGAGTTGCAGTGTTGGAAAAAGTGCCATGCTCATCTGGAGTAAACTTGGTGGAGAACTAACAAAAGCTGCGGTAGAGGAGCATCTGAAGATAGAGGAACAACAAGGGGAGGGCCAGCAGTACAAGTGGCAGCCGTTGGTTGGTGTGGAAGTGGGACTGGAGATTTTGCATCGCTCTGAAGTGTCCTTCATCACATGGCACCACCGCGGGGACTATTTTGCTACAGTCTCTCCTGGAACAGGAGGGGCGGCAGTGCTCATCCATCAGCTATCAAAAAAAGCAACCCAAAGCCCCTTTAAGAAGAACAAAGGGCAGGTCGTTCGTGTTTTGTTTCATCCTGGCAGGCCAATCTTCTTCGTTGCAACACAGAATCACATCCGGGTTTATAACCTTGTCAAGCAGCAGCTTATCAAGAAGTTGCTTGGGGGAAGTGGGGTTCTCACGAGTATGGCAGTTCATCCAGGTGGAGATAACCTCATCACAGGAAGTGGTGATCGTCGTGTCTCTTGGTATGATATGGACCTCTCCACTAAACCTTACAAAGCCGTGCGGTATCATGACCATGCTGTACAGGCTGTGGCCTTTCACAGAAGCTACCCCCTCTTTGCTTCTGCATCTGACGACGGTTCTTGCCACGTTTATCATGGCATGGTGTACTCGGATTTGATGCAGAACCCACTGATTGTTCCAGTGAAGATTTTGAGAGGGCATCAGCGCACAGAGGCTCTAGGTGTGCTTGACTGCGCTTTCCATCCTAAGCAGCCGTGGGTATTCACTGCAGGGGCAGACGCCGACATTCACCTCTACACCAACAACTAGATGTTGTCTTCACTGTCCAGATTGGCCCAGTGGAATCTCATTTCAATAAAGGTGTAGTACTGGTCACGATGCAAGCACCATTGTGTTCTTGCGCATTGTCCATCCTTGTTCTCCCTGCATCCTTTCTTCTTCGCTTGTGGCTTTATTGCATGCAGCTAGTGTGGGGTAGCTACCCCTACCTTGGATACTCGCACCCTTCCTGTGGAATTTCCTCCAGAACGCTGGTATCCAACCCTCGATCGTTTAGCTCGGTTAGGATGCTGCGCAACAATTGCGCTGACACTTGCGGGACCTTCGTGAAAATTGCATAGCCTCCGCCGGACAGAGCAGAGTTGGGACGGCATCCTTCCCTTCCCCTTTGGTCAGGTGTTCCCGTGAGGACCACCCATTGTTCATCACTAGCGACATCCACGACGTTCGCATCCACAATATAGATGGGCACTAGGAGCGAGGTTGGCCATCCCCTCAGCCCCATTCCCATTTGCGGTCCAGTTGGATCTGCTTCTTCCTCTCCCAATCCGTGCAACTCGAATTCTGTCCTGGAGGAGGTGACAAGTTCTCCACCGACGCCTCCTTCGTTGTAGGACCTTTGGATGGAGGCGAGCATGCGGCTTCGCA
The DNA here is from genome assembly GCA_020975725.1 of Picocystis sp. L7. NCBI lineage: Eukaryota > Viridiplantae > Chlorophyta > Picocystophyceae > Picocystales > Picocystaceae > Picocystis > Picocystis sp. L7. The sequence continues at coordinate 146,130 of QXJR01000010.1, forward strand.
AACCGAACGGCGTGGTGATGGACCACACTTCTCGAACGCAGAAGTTGTTTTCCTGCGGATACGTGGCCGACGGCATGGCCAGCTGCAAGTACCACGTGCTCCCACCGAACATCGTGTTGGGCAGGCGTTCTCCTTCCGGCACGAGTTGGTCCCATCCCGGCAATCCTTCCACGAACGCGTCTGTGGGACATCCTTGGATCTTCGCGAACCATGCGCATCCCAAAAGTGCGGCCCAGAAGCAGGCCAACGGGCGCGCCATCGCCGCCATTCCTGCTGCGCTCGTGCTGCGCTCTGCTACGGCCAACCTCGGTTTCTAGGACGGGACGAAGCGATCCCCCCGGGAGTCGAGGGAGAAACAGGGGGGGAGGGGCGGTTGGGATCCTTCCGAGAAAGAAGGAGGGGGTGTATTTACGGGAATCGACGGTCCATGGATGCGAATCGACAGGCGCAGAGGGTCCAAGGGGGTGCTTCTGGAGGTCGCGGGTTCGATTCCTCGCGATGGGGTTCAAGGCGGGTGCCATGCGAGCGTTCGTCACTCCGAAGGCGTCGACAAGAGCTTCTGAGAGTGGAGGATGTGCTCAGATGGAAGGAACACGGTGTGGCACGCCACTACATGGCTCTGGAACCACAAGTGTGCTGTACGATGGCAAAGAATGGAAGAGGGACACAATCGGTGAAGGTGATATGCATGGTTCGAAACCGCAGACAGAACCATAAAAAGCACAGACTGAAAGCGTGCAGGGAGGCTTGGCCCACACCACGAATCAAGCGCAAGGCTTTCATATTTGTGCAGAGGAAAGATACAGGAGATGTGCTTGGCACTTTCCTTTTATTCGGCCACTTTAAAGACTTCCACTTGAATGCCTTGTGAAGTCAGGAAAGCTATCCATGCTCGCTGCTGTTCAGACAAGCGGTCACGGGGGCCTTTTACTTCCACCAACTTTGCGGACACTGTTTCAGGCTGCCACAGGAGTAGATCCGGCATCCCCCCCGACCATCCAGCGTGGTCTTCAGCCAAACACCGGCATATTCCAGCTATGCCATGTGGACCTAGACAAGATGCAATCGTTTTCAGCTGTCCGATATCTGCAGAGTCCCAATTTATTCCCTGACAACTCGCTCCAAAATTTATCTCCCAACAAGATTCCATCCTGCCAAACAAATCTTCCACGGAAGACACGCGGATCGTCGCAACTCTGCTCTCAATCAATTCCCGGCGTGAGAGGTAGAATGCTTCCGAATTCCAGTCCAATGGCATTGACTGGAAACAGCTACGAAAGACACCCTGCACTTCATCATGGAAAATCACGTCCCAGAAAAGCATTGTGAAGAGGGCCCTCACGCATCCCCCTTCGTCATGAACCCCGCTCCAACCCCCGTTTTCAGCGCAACCATACCACTGGAGGGCTAACTTTTCCACCGAGCATGACTCCCCATCTAACCCACGGAACAAATTCTTGAACCCTACTTTCTTTTCCAAAGGTTCCTGCACTATCCTCACCTGACTGGGTTCTTCAGGCAAGGAATGGGCCCACACTGGCCTCTTCCACCGCCGTGGTGGTTTTCCCAGCCGCAATATTCTTTTCTGAATTGCTATCCTATCCCCGCACTTCACGTGCTCGTCTGCTAATGCGGCCTCTGCCGTCTCCAAGCTCTCAACTGGTTTCTTCAGGTGCTCCAGGTTTATGCACAGGCGTTGCCACCACGATCCCCTTTTACCAACAAAGCACCTCGTTCCAAGAAGTTGACGGAGCAGCTCGTTGGCTTGAACGTACTGTTTTTTGTTCTCAAAGATTGAGACTGCGATGTTTCCAATGGCTGCATGGACCCAAGCAGCGCTGAATCTCGCTAGATAGAACGGGGGACCACCTTCTGCTTCCGGCAAGGGTGCGCTTTTCCTGACCGCTCCAGATTCCAACATTTCTAGGGTGGGCTTCATCAATTCAAGAGCTCTGTCCAAATCTCCCGCACTCAGCAAAGCCTCAACCTTCCTTGCATGAAAAACAATCTCCTCGTATTCTAACATCTCTTTCCTGCTTTGGAAAATCGATGGTCCCTTGTTCACGTTGTACTTGGGGTATTGAATTACTCCCATATCTGCAAGGATGAACTTCGAAAAGTCTGAGCTATATTCCAGGAACAAGAGGAATTGCATGCGCCTCATCGTAGTGATCGCAGCATCGGATATCCGTATCCAAGGGCCTGCTTTTCCTTTCAGGTATGCCAGAACCTTCTCTGATGGACCTAAAGCATTGCTCTTAAAGTACTGACTGGCGGCTTTCTGTCTCCAAGGAACATCGATAAGTTCGTTCTTTGTCATCTTGTTGAGTTCTTTGGTTGTCACCAAGCCCACAGCGAGCAGAAGGGCCTTCAGTTCTTCTACAGTAAGCGTACGCAGCATTTCCCTCAGCTGCTGCTCATCCTCTCCAGTTGCTTCCTCTACAAGCGACTTGCTGAGGAGAACGCCCACACTCATCTCGGTGAGCTCTTCATCCATGTAGGTAAGCTTGTCCACCCGAAACCAGGGTCCTTTACGGGTGAACAATTTGGCAAACATGGCCATCGCCTCGTCTGGGAGGTCCCTCAGGGTGAGGTACACAGCCTTTTCGTCTTCGTCTAATAGGGTAAGGTCATTCTCGTCGATGCTGTCCAGCAGCATGCGAAAGATGTGGCAGGTCTTCCGGATGCCGACCCTCGCCTGTCCTGCCGTTGGGTATGCAATTCCGCTTTTCCGCGCCTTCTCCATCAACCTGTCCATTTCCTTTATGCTCCAAGTCTCCCCTACGAACTCGACTTGCAGTTTGAGCGGCAACGGCTTTCCCGCTTCCTCTGGGTCCCCTTCTTCGAGCGGCCTGGTTTTCAGGCTCAGCATTCCTTCGTCGAGCAGAGGGCTGAGGATCTCGGCCGTACGTGCTGGTACGTATCCTAGCACCGCACGGCTATCTACCTGCACCACCCTCAATGCGTTTTCGTCCTTTTGATTGTCTTTTTCTCTCTCCACTCTCACGTGATCGCCTGCTTCGGCTCTGGTTCCTGCCCTCCACTTCCGTCCCACGAGGCGTGTTTCGAGTTCCTTCGTGCGTCCTTCCCCTCCCTCCCACCCCTCCACCGTGCGCCTGGAACGCTTGGTTTCCCTGGGAGGCACTTCCGCCACGCCCAGCATCACCTGCAGCGACACGTGTCCGCGCAGCATGCGACCACCTCCGTGCTGCGCCATGCTGCGCGTGCTGCGCTCGACTGGATGGGATTAACCTCACCGAAGTTAACTCCAGCCCCCCCTCCAGTTGGGTCGGGTCCATGCCCTGGGGTTAACCTGGGCAAAAACCGTGGAAGGGGACAGCTGTGGCGGGTGCAACGACGAACGGTGGAAATGACCGTCGCCAAGGCGCCACACAGCTGGGATTTCCTCGTGCGAGCGGTCCAGAAAGGAGGCGTAGAAGGACTGGCTGCATTGGGAAGGTCGAAGGAGACCTTGCGGGCGTACCAGGAGAGGAAGGCCGAGGTGAGTGAGAAGGAGGGAAGAGAGCCAGACACGAAGTACACCGACCTGTGAAGGTGAAGGGTGGCTGACCCCACGAACTGACACGTGCGGGATACAGATACTCTCCGAATTCGATACCATAGCGGATCACGTGCTCGTCAATTTGCTGGGGGTGCCGTCTACCCGAGGACATGAGCAAGGGAAGCGGAAAGCAGACAGGTCCAAGCTGACACAAGTAAACAAACTGGTCTATACGCTCAACGATTTTCCGTACTACGTGGAACCAGGAATCGAACATGGCGTCGTTTGGAGCACTGGAAAGCTCCGTGAAAAGGATATGCTTGCTCTGCTGGATGAGAAATTAAGCGGCAGGGAAAGGATTTATTTCATCAACCCCCCATCTCTTCAAAGCGTTGCAGAGGTGGAACATGCGCACGTCTTCAGCAGGGATGCATCCACAGACAGCAAAACTGAACCCTGATCAAACAACTCGATCGGGCTTCTCTTTCCATGCCCTGGCAATGTATACCAATGCCACCCAGTCATACAACCAATGGGTGATCGAGGCAGCTGTGAGACTGCCTGTGTAGATGTATTCCATGCCGAATAAGACACCCCCAACGCTCGCCCACAGGAAATATGTGGGCGTAACAGCATGCAACAGTCCAAACAAAGCACTAGTGGTAGCCACGCTGAAAACGTTTCCCAGTTTCTCGCCAGCTCCGAAAACCAACACCACATCGTGCAACTTGGTCTGAACCAATCCACGAAAGAAAATTTCCTCGCCAAATCCCGCACTCGCCGCGACCAAACCCAGCCCCAAAAAGGACACGTTGCTCAGTGCCGGAACGATGGCAGATTGCATGATCCTCTTGATTTCTTGGAACGCAGCGACTCTCTCTGTGAGAGACACAATGATACCAAAGAGGACGAGCATGGGCAACGTCCACGTCAAGGCCGACTTGATTTGGAGCGGTTCCATGAGTTTCGCGAGCAAGCTCATCCCACATATTTTTTCGGCTACTACGACAGCCAGCAGAGCGAGGAAACTATAGAATGTGACGCTTGCCCGTACTATGTCTAGTTTAGGCTTTTCTTTTCCCGTGGAAGACTGGACGTGCGGAGGCTTTTCTTCCGGCGCACACCACCTTGTGACGCCTCTCCGCCTCGTCTCGACTCTTCTTCCCCACGCTCTCGCCTTTCTACAAGCCATGACCCCCCTTTGATGCCGTGGTGCGGTCCCCACCTTCAACAGCCGCGGCATGCTGAGGCCGGTCATCACCTCCATCGCCGACGGCGTCGCTGGAACACTCGGCTGCCTTCGTCTTGGGTTCGTTTTCCCTTTTCTCTGATCCACTCGCAAATGGATCGGGTAGACCTCCGGGTCTCCCTGGTCGAGCGATCCGAAGAGAAGGGGATTGAGGATCTTCGCAGGGACTTCATCAACGTGGGGCTCACGGTGTAGGTAGTAGAGGCACATGGCCCCTCAACCATCTATCCATGGGGGACCATCGATCTCGACGGCCACGGTCCTGAAGCAGCACCGTGGGAACATCTACACAGCAGTCGAAGTCACAGAGGGAGTGAACAAGCCATCAAGGCACTCGGAAGTGGCTTTCCCAACAAGTTTGTTGCATCTTTGGATGGAAAGTCAACACGAAGAGGGGATGTTAGACACCAACCGTTGGGTGCCATCGAAAAGTCAAAGCAACCGAGAAAGAATCGAGGGATGAGTAAGATCTGAGGCAGCACGCAAAGTTAAACGAAGAAGAATTCCGATCGCAGTTCCCTACCTTCTACAATCCATCGTAAATTGGGACATTGCAATGGGATTTCGATCGATAGTTTAGACACTTGGAAGATGAGGTGAAAGGGCGCGTGCATGCATGGGGACAAGGTACTCATTTTAAAGTGTACGCAATCGAAACTTGGAAGTGTGCGTGGAAGAATTTGGACGCCAATGGGAGGCTTGGAACCACACAACTTGTTTCATCTTGCACAAGCGTGTTCCAAACGTGCAAGCGGCTTAGTTCACGGAAATTGTCCTTACCCCAATTATTGTCTCATTCCACCATGTTCCATGGAATGTTCGTCTCCATCGGACATCTAGGACCGCTACGCCCTTTTCACGCACCCATATCTAGTGTTTGTCTTTCGTACGCTCTTTCTTTACAATTGCAGACAACGTTGTAGTGTATCATGCACGGTGTTTCTCCATCACGTCCATGCGTTTTGATGCGAGGATGTTTAATCATGGAATCGACCTCGAAAACGGCATGGTCGGTGCCCCTTTGGCGCACCAAACGTTCTTCCCTTGTACAACATAGCCGTTTACCATCGCGCTTTGCTTTATGAGCAGCTCATCAATGCTATCTTTGAGTATGACAACTATTCAATGGGATGCTTTTCCCTCTCCATAAGGAAGACACGATTACACTCGATATACCTAGTACAAGCTTGATCGACGCGCGAAACATCACAACTGCGCACGGGAAACCAATCTCTGTGTTCGCAAAGGAAACCTATAATCTGGTGGCGATGGAGCCTTGATCCCATTCATAAATAATCAACTAAAGCTTGGCAATTATCGTTTGTGTAATTACTACGAACTCGGCTCCATGTTATGTATATTGTGGCTTGAAATTTTTCGATGAATAAAAGGACGAACTTATACGACTTGGTACCCACTCGTTGGAAGGAAGTAGGGGCTTTGATATGTGCATTTAGGGGAATATCTACAAAGCAACTCCATCTTCTGATGGACATGTCCCGCTCGAACATTGGTGTAACGAGCCGCCTTGGATGAAGAGAGTATAAAAGTACCTGCTTGAAGCCATTAATCGAGTATTGCCTCGCGTGATTGCGACCTCAGAATGCGTAAATTGCCACATCGTAAAGTGCCCATCGTACCCATGATCTAGACCGTTCAAATTTTCTATAGAGTACCCATCAACATGCTTGCACGAATCTCTATGTAGCACAAGGACATGGGATTCGCTTCTTTTAACGTGAAACCTTTGAAAGGAGTCGCATGCTTTGCTTGCTAGTTTGATAGCAAGTGTTGTACGTCTTGGGGAGATTTCTGCTCTAAGGAAGTGAAATCCTAAATCCTAGTTGCAAATTAATAGACAACGAGAATACAATGCACGTGACTCGTCCTAGCGTCCATATGTATTGTGAGTCCGCAAGTTTGTATTGACTCCTTCGACGACCTCCACCATATCTTACCTTCCCAATCGAAATTTGAATAGAACCATCTCGACACAAAAGCATGCACATTTGCATGGTTTCAATCGAGTGCATCAAAGATGCTCACAATGGGGAGAGATCCGTTAAAATGCACTCTTGCAAGCTGCCACAATGACTTCATCCCCATGACATGAATATTGTATTTGGGCATGGTAGTGTTTTTTTCCAAGTGGATAGGATCTACCTATACTTTTCCAAAGGATAACGTGTCATTTGCGTGAGAGTAGTTGAGCAAGGCTACGCAAGTATGTTGACTTCTCGTGGCAATAAGATGAATGTACATCGAGCCTATAATCTTGGGCATGACAAGTTGGACGATATCTTTGATTGCTCCCAAGACAGGCGAGAGTTAAAATCGCTTATTCCAATGCGAACTCTCAAACATGTGCACTTGCATGCTCACCTTGGCCAAGCTTGTACCCTAGCATGTCCGTGTTTGAACATTGTCAATCGGGACGAAGACCCAGGGACACCTGTATTGATGACAACTTTGGCTCGGCGTCAAGCGAAGAGCGTTGAAATTGCTCATGCTTAAAAAATTGCGAAAGGATGCAATTGTAGTTGGGTTTCCTTTCCCCTTTTGATCAATGTCAAGATGGTCCGACGGCTTGCCAATCAAGCGGACACTTGTCCTTGTTAGGAGTACGTTCTATCTCGATTTCCCATTCGTTTAGGCCGTGATTTTTGAGGTGGTTCCTGTCTCCATTCCTCTCCTACTCTCATCGACCCCCCTTGGAGAAGGCCGTTTGGCTCTCCCCCGGTCCTGCTACAGCCGTGCTGCGCTCGTGCTTCGCGTGCTGCGCTATCGATCCGTGCACCAAGCGTCCTTTGCGGCCACAGACAGATCTTGAACGTCGCATCCAGTCGCCAAGAGAGGTGTTGGGATGGACAGGGAGGTGTCCGCGTGGCTGAGGGTGTGTGCCACGGCAGGGATCCTGCTCGGACGGATTCAGGGGTTCGTGCCACAATGGGAGATCCAAGACACGTGGGAAGGATACATCCATCTCGCTGCAAGCATACCAGAACCTTGCAGAGGAGAGTGCCAGGCTGAGATACTGGAGGCCAGCGACGCCGACGAGCACCAACAATCGCGAGTGGTCTGGGCTGGAGTGCTGCAACCAAATCACGTCTTCCAGACCACTGGGAGGGGAAACTTCAGCATCATGACCGTGAATGTGGATTGCAACGAGCATATCTGCTTTTCTGTGCCTACAAGTGCTTTCATTGTTCCTGGAGAACGAAAAAATCGTTTCCACATCTTTCCAAATCAAGAATTCTTGCCTGAACAAGATGAGGTGCCTATGGTGGATGAGATCACACAGATACTGAATACATCCAAGGCAAACATCCACACCGGCAGCTATAGGAAAGTTGAGCAGTATTCGTTGAAGCCTCTATTGATTTGCATACGAATGGTTGCCTTCTGGTCAAGACTGAGAGATGCCATCAAATGGCGAAAGTGTTCATGAAAAGGTGGTCTGGGTACCCTCTTCTGCCCCGTCAAAACATCTTCTGGCAAAAGAAGCTCTACGAATTTACATTTGCAACACAAGCCGGACGAAATATCTGGAAAACCTGGATGAATGGAGCGAAGTCAAGCCTGCATCCCAATAGATCATGTCAGCAAGCTGGTGAAGTGGGCTGAGCTTCCCGATAACCACTGTCTACGAAGAATTCTTCATTGGCTTGCCTGAATGATGGAAAGTTTGATACTCTATTGCGGGCATTGTAGTGTTGCGAACATGCCAGAAGAATGGCTAAGAGCACAAGCTATCTTTTTTGGAAACCACGCCTGGACCAATCCAGGCATTGATAAATTGCACTTCACGAAACAAAAAGGGTCTGTGAGCGAAAAATAATTACCATATCTTTATTCCTATGAAAACCATACATCTCTTTCGTATCTGTGTTCCTCTGAAAGTGACTGCAGGTATGCAACTGCTCGCTTGGTTGCATCCACCTGGGGAAAAACATCAGACTGTGGCAAATTGTTAGAAAAGATCTCGAGCAAGGCCTGTTCTACCTCTCCAGCCATATGATTGGCGTCTCCACAAATGTATATGTGTCCCCCTTGAGAGACAAGGTCCCATACCCTTTTTGCACAGCTCTCCTCGCGCAAACGAGTCTGCACATAAACTTTCTTTTCTTGCATCCTAGAGAAGGCAGTTACAAGCTCAATTTTCCCCTCGTCATGCCAGGACTCTAGGAGATCACCATACAAGTAGTCTTGTTTGGAATCCCTGCATCCAAAGAATAGCATGGCTGGACCATGTTCTTCACTGTGGATTTTTTCTCTCAAAATCCGCTCTTTCACGAAAGCACGGAAGGGCGCCAAACCAGTACCCGGGCCAATCATCACAATGGGTGTGCGGGAATCTCGAGGTAGCCTAAAGTCGGGGTTCTTCGAGACAAAAATAGGAATCCTGGATCCTTGGTCGACCCTGTCAGAAAGGAATGTGCTGCAAACTCCAACTCTATCCTTGCCCAGTGCCTCGTACCGTACAATTGCAACAGTGAGGCTTACCCTATCTTCACCTTCCAGTTGAGAACTAGAAATCGAGTAGAGCCTTGGCTGCAATTGCCGGAGAGAACTCAAAAACTTATCGAGTGGCAACTTGGCAACTGCAAAATCCCTGACGACGTCCAGCACATGACGTTGGGCCAGGTACTTTTCAACCTTTGCACTTTTGGCCAGCCCATCTGACAACAGATTCTGGATTTTTTGAATCTGGAGGGTATGTCCGTTCGTGGGGATCGATGACATCTGTTCCAGGAGATTGGACAAGAGGGACATACGTGGCTCTCGTATGTCATAGCACTTGGTCAAAGCCTCTCTAAGGGCCATGCGGCCTTCTGTACGAAGCGGATTCCCTTCAGCATCAACCTCACTGTAATGCCAGGAAGGGATTGTGACAAGTTGATTGCCATCTTCAGATAGCGCTTCCAACAGGTCTTCTACATCTTGCCCTCGATTCGCAGGGTACACTCCCAACGCATCTCCTGGTTCATAACATAAACCGGAATCTCCGACCGACAACTGGACGCAAATCGTGTCCTTGTCCGTGTCGCGCTGAATTTGACAAAGGCGTTCAACTGAAACCAACTTGGCAGGATAGGGCCGTGATTTTCCCCACTTGGCCTTCGTGCTGGATACCTCTACCTGGGACGAGCGCAACTCTTTGATCAGAGGTAAGGAGGAAAGAGAAGAAATGACCGAAGAAATCCAGCCATTCACAGCGTCCCAATCTTCTTTGTCCACATCTACCCTGTCTACCATTCTTCTGGCCCCCAGTGCTTCCATCCTTGCATCCACTTTCTTTCCGCAGCGGCAGAAATGGGTGTAAGTCTTGTCTCCGAGTGCACAAACGCTGAAGTAGGTCTCCCTAAGAGCTGGAGCTGCATCACTCTCCAGCCAGTCGCAAAACTCCCTGGCCTCTGCAGGCGCCACCCCGTCTCCTTGGGTGGACACAGGGATCAGGACTGCTTGATGCTTGTTCAGCTCCAGCCCTTCCGTGCAGTCTGCCATGTTGAGCACACGTGGTCGGTATTCTTTGGTGTGTTTGAGCTCTTGTGCGAGCTTCTCTGCGATCTCTCTGCTGAAGCCAAACTCTGTTCCATACAAGACGAGGACGTTGGCTCGAGGTCTGTCCTCCAGCTCTTCCTCTTCGATGTTTCCGTTCGTTTCACACGGTTCGTTTCCATTTGCGTCGCTGTCTTTGCCTCTGGATTTCAAAAAGGAGTTGAAGGACTTGCTGTCCCTTTCTTGTCCGGCAGGAAGCACGCTTTCGTCTTTGAGGAAAGATTTGAATCCTGTTTCTGGTGCGGCCTGGCGGCTTCCCAGCATCCACCACGTCGGCACCGCCGCAGCTGCAGTCAAGCAAGCCACTGTACTCCACGAAGGAGCCATGTTTCACTCTCGATTATCCTCGAGGGTTCGTCGTTAGGCGCGTTTCGCTGGTTGAAAAACGACGTGCGACGCGCGCCACACGTTTGACGGTTTAACCGACCATCCTCGAGATCTCGATCGACCGATCGAGATCTTCCCAAGATCACAAAGGTGTAGGGGAGGCGAAAAAGAGATATCGATAACTGGAAGTGCATGGGTTGGACCCATCCGCCTGGCTGTTTCGAAGTCACTCGGATGAGACAAGTGTGAAAAGAAGGGCCACGACTCAGGGTGATGGACACCTCGCTCTGCTGCAGGCATGGGAAATGCGCGGCTTGATCGCGTGATCGATGGATGTGCGGTGCGATGGGATCGACGGGTCGGTGTAGAATGGGCTGGTCACTCACGCTTTGGATGTTTGGATCCCACTTGAATGTGGCGACGCTCGCACCTTCTGCACACCGCGAATGCCTGATTCTCGAACACCGCACCGTTCGGCAGGAGCTGGAAAGCGCGTGGAGGACGCCCTTGCTCCATGCTGCTTTGTTCCCAACGCATTGGGTGGTTCGATCGTGTGACGGAACCCTCCATCCCTTCCCAGCCTGTCGTTTGTTGCCTTCCCGTGCATGAAACCTGCTCCCGGCTTCGGCATCGTCGCAGCTTGCCCATCGAACCGTGGAGTCAACATCCGTAGCAGACCAACACGTGGACGTAGCTTGTGTAGCCTCAAGTTGTGGGGCGCACAACACCTCGTCCGTCCAACGCTCCCCCCCGAGGCCTCGACCGTGTGTCTGAAAACCGCCCCCTTCCTGGGAATGCCACACCGTACCTTCCCCGTCGGAAGGGCCTGGTTTCAGACGCCTCGGCTCCCAGCCCTCCCTGGGAGTTTCTTCTCTGGGGGATCCGAGGGTCGTTTCCGAGGTTGCTCTCGTTGTAACGAAAGATCTCGATACCCATCGATATTCAGGTTCGAGGTCTCGATGACCATCGAGATCTTTGGGGGTGAGGGGAACGAAGGAGGATCTCCCCCGAAACGTCGCCAGGGGACAGACCTGGGAGTTCGCACCACAAGCTTGCAAGACCAGAGCAAGGCACATCGCCAACGCGAAGCGCGGCTCGGAGTCGAAACAAGCGTGCTTCGATAGGAAGAAAACCGGGCATTTGGTGTTGGTGGACGAAGCAGTGCGACCTGGAAATGGATCCGAATGGACACGAACCCCCCGGTTCGTGGATGGGACGAACCGTCGGCCGAATCCACACGAGATCGGTCACAAGGTTGTCTTTACTGTTCCTGATCGGTTGGAAACCAACCGAGGCGTTCCCAAGCTATTCCAGAGCCATCCCCAACGGAGATCGTGTGCCTTGCCTGGAAGAAATCGGAGGATGCAGCGCAGGTACGGCTCCTGGCCAACCGGACCTGGTGTGCACAGGAGTGGGACATGCCACGTGCGAGGGAGGAAGCATGCCACTGAACCAATTCGGTCAAGATTTCAAAAACGAAGGATTCCAGTGGACGAGAGAACTGTGCCGCATGGATTCGGACGGAGACGGCCTCACCAATGGGGAAGAACTGGGAGACCCATGCTGCAAATGGGAGGTCCAATCCAACGGCGACGAGCAGTGGACGGGCATATCTCACCCTGGATTCTCGCTGTCCCACCTTTCCAGTGACATGGTGGAGGAATTGAAAAATCACTGTGAAGAAGAGCCTACCGAGGAGACACAGGAAGACGCCTCGAATCTGTTCCTCGAAGATGAACCTCAGCTCATGAAAGAATTTCGCATCAGCAACTTCTCGGTGCGCCAAGTCAAAACTGACCTACCAGTCTTCACATTCAACATAGAGGCACCAGAGTGTGAGAACAAGGATTGCCAAATTGTAGGCCTTGAAGCCATCATCGATCAACCGGACTTTGTTCACCACTTCATTCTCCGTGGATGCACAAGTGGCTTTTCCAGTGGAGGAAATGGAGGCCAGGGCACAACCCTTACTCGCATGGTATGCCCAGAGTGGATCGCTGGTTGGGTACCAGGAAGGGACCTCTTCTTCAAGGCACCCTGGGAAGCTGGATTGCCCTTGAGTACGAGCGGATCAAGGCCATTGAAAGGATGGGAGCTGGAAGTCCATTATGACAACCCTGAACGTGTTGGAGGGGTCATTGATAGCAGTGGTTTTCGCATGTACTATACCACAAAACCTAGGAAGCAGCAGCTCGGTATCTTAGACTTGGTCAAAGTCTTGTATGCCCCCAACACTCGCATTCCTCCCGGTAGGGATAGATACTTCTTAACGCAGAGCTGCAGGATAAGGGGGGCAGATGTGCCGCTCAACCTCAGTTCCATTGGATTTCATGCTCACTACCTAGGGCGCGAGATGCATGTAGATATGTTTCGGAGTGAAGACAAAACCACGCTGTGGGGTGACCAGCATTGGGATTTCGATGATCAGTACATAATCGATTTGGAAGGTGTCACATTTTTGGACGGGGATCGAATCCAAGCAACTTGCATATACGATTCCACGAACCGTTCAAGCTCAACAATCTTTGGTACTGAAAGTACCGATGAGATGTGCCAGCATACTGTGTATTATTTTCCTGCCCGAAGTTCGGTTGTATGCGAGGACCCAGGGTACTACTGGTTGGGAAGCTTGGAAAAGGATGACGACGCTCATGCCATTTACAAGGACCACCCTGTTGAATCTGCAGAAGCTGTACGGTCTGCATGGGCCCAGAGACTTAGCCCACTGGGGCGCTGATCAAAACTTGGATGGTATTGGTTGGTGAGTGTTGATGCCTTGCCACCACATACAAAAACCAAACGTTCCATGGGGGAGCGCAAAGTGCTACAAAGGAGATGGGAGAAGCACGAGTGCTGCAAGGACTTATGGTGCTTGTGTGTGCATCTTGCAAACTGCAAAACCAGTGGGTCTTTGCCTGGCTGGCATATTCCCTAGATAGTCTTGCGTGTGATCTAGAACGTGTGGAGGATAAACAGTCGATCCCATAGACCATCTTGCTCAAGAAGGCGATCTTCTACCGGCGCAACAGAAGAACAAGCTATGCCTTCTGTGGTAACATTATTTACAATTTCACTTTCCATGTTGAATAAACGCACATACACAGAGCATGCGTTTGCAACAATGATCGGCTCCAATAGTATTCTGAACCACTCCTTATAATCCTGGGCAGCACGAACACGGCATCCCGCAACATCTTGTCCTCCCCTAAAAAGCCCTGTCTTGACAACGTGATGCTAGATGATCTGTCCGGTCAGATCTGTGCAACCTATTTTTTCAGCATCCCCAAGGACTCAGAAAACGAAATGTTTCTTCCTACCAACGGTAGATGGGCCCCCCTACCTCCCATCAACGGAAGGTGCTGGCCGTATAGAAAGTACTGTGGGTCGAAACGCAGCTTTGGACTAAAACGAGGTTTCCCTGGAACCTGTTTTTTGAAAAACTGCAGGATGCACGGGTCGCATGCCATTTTCTTTTGAATTTCGAATATGACCCTTTCTATATCGATCCCTGTCCAGCTAATAGCATCTAAAAACGCAGTATCCTGGAAGTTCACCCTTTGCCATCTTCGAATGTAGCTATTGAAATTGTCAGGAAGATACAGCGTTGCTTTGGGTGGGTGGTTGTTGTGAACGAAAAGTGGCCTACCTTCTGGGTCATGCTGCAGCATGGCACTCATGTAAAAGTTCTCTGGTACACAGAACATGGGGTTCTCAGGATCCTTGCACTCATACGATGTGAATCCCACAGGAAGAATGGGGTCTTGGATCTTATGATATGGCAGGTGCAATGTAGTCAGTGCATACGGAATAGACTCCTTGTCTCCTTGGCCCATGTACGTGGTAAGCAATGGATAGTACAACTCACCCTCCAGATTCATGAAAAGTGCGAGTAGAATGGCCCTCCAGACTATGCGTTTATTCAGTAACAGTTGTCCACTTTCATGTGTCCCTTTCGGCAAGCGCGCAGCATCGATTTCTAGAATCTCGAGCAGATCTGGGGCTGCGGTGTTTTTCCAGAAGTCTGGCCACACAACGGCTCCGAAGGTTCTGTACTCTCTTGTTTCGAAGAGATATTCCGGATTGCTAGCCGGGAAGCTGTCTGAATCAAGGAACATCAATTCAGTGAACGAGGAAAGGGCTATGGCCGTTAGCTTGGTAGCAAAGCCTGACTGAGGCACCTCCATGGAGTTGAAGAGCAGCCTGACCTGAGCCCCTCGTGCACTGAATGCATTGAAATGCTCAATGGAAGGCCCTTCGGCCTCGGGTATCCACACTTCGATGGGGAGCTTGCAGCCTACTCGGCGCAGATTGGTCACCAGTACCAAGGATGCGAGGAGGTATTGGCCCTCAACGCCACCCACGATTACGATGCCTCTACCGCGAAGTTGAGATTTGATCTTCTCGAATGGGGGAGCGAATTCCAGAAACTTCTTCCAGTGCTGTCTCCCTTTCTCTAGGTCACTGTGGACCATCCTCAATCCCTGGACAACGAAGTCATGTCTTAAGTCCACCCCGTTCCTTGGCCCTGGAGTGCGCAGTCTAGCAATGGGAGCACCGCTCTTGTGATGGGCTTCGTGAAGATCCTTCCACAACCTCCTCGCACGTTCTTTGTCTCTTTCTTCCTCCTTAAACAGTGCATGAATGGGTCCAGCCATGCAGGTAGTATTCTGGATTGGTTTGTGTGAACAGTTCAATGGTCTGGGTAGGTACATGTGTTTCTCCCTGGGTCGATGGGCCGTTTTCTTGCAGATCATTTCGCATGAACCATCGCCTAGTGTTTGTCCACACCAGAAATGGCTGGCTGTGCGCCCGTCAGTGCATTGGCAGAACCCCCCAGACTTCTTGGCTGCCAGCTTGATTGGTACATGACAGGACATGATGCGGCTGACTTGTCCCCACGGAGCGCAGTATTTTGTTCTTACGAGTCCCACACACCCTTCGTCGGCGTCACCTACCAGATCTCTGTATGGTTCTTCTTCTACTCTCTCGTAAACTATGTGCATCGGTTCGACGGGTGGTTTCGTCGGGGACGTGCTGGGGTCTTCCCATCCCCACGTTTCTTCGTGACCCTGCTGCGAAGCCATCCATACAATCAAAGCGAAGCACATCGTCAACGCCACAGACACCGATGCTTTCCACAACCACCAAGATTTGGCCTGGAGGAGTCGTTTGGCGCACTTGGTCGTGGCCGCCATCGCGTGAGTCCATCCCTTTTGTCCCGGGTCCATGCGTCGAGTCTCCTTGTCAACCATCCACTTTGAAAGGAAGTCATCTGGGTTGACCCGGTCCACCCACGAGGTACTGGACAGGCTGGGTGTCGTACGACCCTGGCTTCCTAGGTCTCTGACTCAGCCGGGGCGATCCTCCCAAGGTTGCAGAGATCGAACGGATACGAACGAGTGATCGGGGCGAGCCAAGAAAGACCCGAAGGAAAGTCGTGTGTAGAGGATCGGCTGCGAACCCGCCCCGTGAACCGCCAACATAGGTGGACCTGGACTCGTACAGGTCATCGCTGGTTCGGAGCGTGGTGGCGCATGGGAGCGAGATGGCGAAAAAAGCGTGTCGAGTACATCGGGCGTGTGCCCGCAAAAGCCCCGGCGGCCAACAGCATGCTTACGAGGCACTGTGGATAAGCGCAGCCATCCAAGGCTGTCGTCGAACGTGCGCCCGTCCCGGTTGGAGGGTAGACGTAGACGGTCACGAAGAGGGAGAATAAACTCCCGACAGATGGCCCGAACTTGCTTCACATATCTATACGTCGTAGAGGAAACGTTTTGGGTCCAAGGTCGAGTCAATTGTCGAAGGAAGCGATCCGAAAGGATGAACCTTGCATTATTCGGCTGGTCTTTCTGATTGTAGAAATCCAAGTGCATAGGACGAATGACGCAAGGAGTGGTGAGACGAGGCCATTGAATCCCGAAAGAATTGAAGGCATTCCGAAATCGGAATTGGTCGCACATCCACCAACAATTGACCCATCTTGACGTGGTTGCCCAACCCTTTGCCCTTTGACTTCGTCTGCTTGGAGTATGGATTTATGCTTCCTACCACGGACGATCTCACGACCAACGAGCATGCGACATCCCCGTGGATGTGTGTTGAACACGGAATCATTTTTTACGCTCACCTCACAAATTCGAGGGATGCCGTGTGAGCAACTCGATATTTGTAGCACAAGGCACTTTTGTCGATTGCGCCCACAATGGCGAAAGTGCAGCCCGAAATGTCATGGATCCCCGAAGAAACACGCACGTAACCAAGCTATTAAGGCGACATGTATGCATGTTTATAGTGCGACGAGGCCGTATACCATGCCCATAACCAAAACACCCCCTTTGCCATTGGATGAGTCACCGCATGTCAATCGCGAGGAGCTTGGATGTTTGGGAAACAATTC
Source organism: Picocystis sp. L7 (assembly GCA_020975725.1). Lineage (NCBI taxonomy): Eukaryota > Viridiplantae > Chlorophyta > Picocystophyceae > Picocystales > Picocystaceae > Picocystis > Picocystis sp. L7. Next base: position 163,164 of record QXJR01000010.1, read on the forward strand.
TGAAATCCTTCTCCCCAACAATAATATCCATTTCTCTCTCATATTCTTGGGCATGCATGTCTCCCTTGGTCACGGTTCGTGTAAGGGTCAGCCCTTGGTTTGAAGAAACTTGCTAAAGTGGGTTTACACCCACCAATCCCATTTTTTGCATGTGTTGAAGTTGTGCGAATGTATCCCCGTATGGCGTCATTGAACAAGGACGATTTTGCTGAACCTACGGCTTGGCATTTCGTGCAAGCACTCAAGGAAGAACTAGACAGTGTTGTCACAACGAAAGCTTGCGGAACATTCAACCGATCATTTGAAACGGCTTCGATTAATCATACACTTAGTGATGGGTTGTCATTGCAACCTTAGCCCTTACGATGGACGAGTTCCATGTGCATGGCCATTCGGTTGAACGGGTTTGAAGGCCGAGTCCTCCTAGCATGCGTAGTGTTCAGTTCATTTCCATCGCAGGCACATTAGATGCATCCTTCTCCACTCACCCAACGTGGTTCTGTTGGTTGCTTCTTCTTGCCCTTGCCGTAACCACGCGGCTGGTCGCGCTTGCATGGTTGCACCGGTTGACGTTTGTCTTTCCTTCCTCCACGGTGGCGTGGAAGTTCGTTCCACCAGTCTAGATTGGATCCTCATCCATCACCGTCCGATCCGAGATCTTCACCTGGTCGGTGGTTTCCAACCGAGTCGACGCGACATCGATCGGGAACCCTTCCGGTTCTGTTTCTCCGATAGACCCGCATTCCCCCCGGTTCGATTCCGATGGAAAGGGGGAGCATTCGGATGACGATCGAACCGACGGATTGGAGATTCTCGAAGGATGCGCGTCGGACCGAGGGACATGGCGCCGCAAAAAGCGATGCAGAGAGGTGCCGTTCGCGTCGCAACGCGCGTGAAAACGAGTTTCAGGCGTACCAGTACATTGGTCCATGCATCCAAGGAAGGAACAGCGGCGGTAGGGGTGCGTGCGCCCTCTCCAGTGCCGCACTTGATGCTCCACGGACTGGAAGCCGTCGCACTCGTCGGCGCTTGCGTGACCGGATACTTGGCCAGGAAACGCCGAGAGGAAATCCAAGTGATCAACGATAGGCTCAGGGTGATCAACGAACAGCTCAGGAACAAAGGGAGCATCGAAGGTACCATCGCCGAGTTCGGATCCGACATCGAAGACGCCATCGAAGAGGAAGAAAGCAGGAAAGCCGATGCACAACAAATCAAAACCAACGTCACCGCGCTGGAACAGTCGTTGAGCGAACCTTCGGCTTCTCACCCTGTAGACGGTGCCGAAGGAAACCCGCAAGGCAGGAAAGAGATGTATGCATGCCTCAAGACTGGGAAAGAGGCCCTGGTTGCGAAAAATCCCGAAAAAGCCCTGCAGGCGTTGACACGGGCCTTCGACATTGCAGAAGAATATGGTGAGCAGATGGCGGAGGTAAGCGCATTGGTCGGACAAGCGAGGGCGTGCAAGATGCTCGGCAAATACACGCAGGCGATTTCCATCCTCATGAGCTGTTTGCCCATCATGGAAGGGCTAGAGGAAGAAAATGTGGCCATTGACATCTACGGGGAAATCGCTGATGTCTACACAGAAATTGGCGACTATCAGAAGGCTGCAGAGTTCTATGACTATTTCATCAAGGAAGTGGATGATCTTTAGGGTTCAAAGAAAATGGCAATTAATTATTGATTCGTGCCAAGCATGTACAAGAGGGAGTGGCGTGCACTCCTGCCCTCGTGGTTGTCCCTGTCTTTTGAGTAGAAAAAGCAACCGCTTTCATACAAAATTTTAGGCTTCGTCTCCTGCCCTCTTCCTTTCGTCCAGCAACGGCAGCCGCAGATCGCTGGTCTGGCTCCCAATGGCAGTCGTGGACGTCGGGATGATATGGTAGTCTCTCTCGTGAGGTACCAACCCAAGAAGCAAGAACCACGGGGCCAACGAAATGAACTGCATGAAAGCAGTGGCGAGAAAGGTGTGACGGTATCCGATCGAGTCCACTAGGAACCCCCCCAGCACAGCACTGCCCGCCCAAGAAAAGACGTTGACGCTTTCAATCGTGTTCCACTTGCCCCGATGTTTCTTGGGGACAAAGTCCATGATGATAGACCTTGACAGTGCCTGGTTGCTGTTCATGAGAGACGTCCTCACTACGAAAAGGGCGATGATCAGTGGGACATGGCTGGCGAAGCACATGATGACCAGCAGTGATATCCCGGATGCTTTCAGAAGGATTGTTGCTAGCGGCCTGCTTGTGCGGGATGCCAGTTTGTTTGCAAACATTGTGCCCAACCCCATGCCGATGGGGTTCAAGACGTAGACCAGGTTGACCATGATGGGGGAGAGCTTCAGCTCGTGAGAGAAGAAGACCGGAAAAAAGCGCACGGTCATGCCAGATGCGAATGAAACGATGAAATCTCCGCCGCAAACTAGTGCAGGCACCAGCATGCTTTCGGGGAGGCAGCCAAATCGTGTCCCACCTTCTTGCTGCTCCTGGCCGTGGACGGAAAGCATGCTGGCGCTTTCTGAAATCGATCCGCTCTCTTCGCCCAGCGCCAAATCATCGTTGAAGAGGAAGCAAAGAATTGCCGGAGCCAGCATCATGGCACCGGATAGGCAAAGCACCAGTGTCAGAGCTGGCCAGAGGCTCCAATTGTTCCCCAGCACCAAGTACATGCCCAGGCTCAAGGCGGGTCCAACGGCCGAAGAGAACACGTACACGGACTGCTTGATCGTGTACAGCTTCGTTCTGTTCCCCAGAGGTATGGAGTCCGCAAACAGGGATTCCATGGGCGGATTGTTCATCCCCATGAACACTCCCATCACGCCCACGGCCAGACACAGTGCCTTGTATCCCAGCTTCGTTTCCTGTCGGTAATGTATTTCCAGCAGCACCGACATCAGCAGCGCGGTACCTGCGATTCCCAGCACCCCAGACACCCTGAGTATCCGATCTCTCCTGCACTTGTCTGCCAGGTATCCAGCTGGGAAGGCTGCGAGCAACCGGCATATCCCTTGCACACCCGAGGTCAGGCCGACGTCCACGTTGCTTCCGGTGAGCACCAGCACGTAGGTGGGCAGGTTCGCGCTCCACATGGACGAGGCGGCGGAGATCAGGGCGCTGAACGCCACCGCCAGGTTCACGTTTCGGTTCGTCGAGGCGGTGGACATCTCGGCCACGTCCCCGTGCGCCACGTCCCACCACCGTTTCGTTCTCGTATTTCGATCGACACGTTCGTATGGGTCCCCTCCCTCGGACGCTGTCCCATCCACCCGAATTGGGGGCCCTTCCATCACGGGCTTTGTCGTCGGGTCGTTCGAATAAAACAAGCCTTGCGGACGATTTCGGTCCCGAGAGCCCCGAGCATGCCGAGGATTCATCGATATCTTCGGTCTAGATATCGACATGTTTTGCCTCATCTTTGCCTCCTTCGAGGATCGAAGGCATCCAACCTGGATGCGTCCAAGTCCGAACGGCGTGAGGAAAACCGATCGCAGTAAAAGCGATAACGGTAGGAATTACTTCCGGTGGCAGATACACCTGGAAGGTCCGACACCGAGGGAACAAAGCGTCGACCTGTGCACGTCCGACCGGCCCGACGCCATCGATCCGACACCACGGACGACGAGATTGGGATGGTCGCACCTAGACAGGTCGAAAGGAGCAAGAAAAAACCGAGGAAAGCGAAAAGAGCGAGCAAAACGGAGCAGCCGGCGGATCGAATGGACGCGGATCGGAAGCCAGTGGCCCGCCGTCGGCTTCGATCGAGCCTACCTGCGATGCCTCCAACCGGCACGAAAGTTCATGTCTGTTGGATGCATCGCATCCAGGCCCCAGACGACGCGTCTTCTCGTTCAACCACCCACGCGTCGAACTGCTTACGCCAACGCGCAGGGCCACCGGTCGTCCACCTGCACCGCGAACACTCCGAGTGGTCCGCACCCGCACGGGACCCGGTTAAAAGAAGGGTCAATCTATGGTTGATTGGACGAGAAGGCTTATTGTCCCCTTGCCAAGCCCCGGCTCACACGGTCGTTCATGGGTCGTCGGATTGGTGAGTGAGGGAAGCCCCTTCACTCTGAGACAAACCCCGTTCTTCGACAATCGAGATCATCCAAAAGCATCGATGAAGTATTGGCGAGAAATTTCGGTTTCTGTCCCTAACATTTCGATGGTCGAAAACACCAAAATGGTACATCAGAATGCAGGTCCCTGAGACCCTCGATCCCCAGATTGTTCGAACCGACCTGGGCAACCCTCCGAAAATCGATTGGGGATATGCCCCCAATGAAAAGGGACTTGTAACCAGGACGGGTCAAGGTTCAGCCCTTGGCGTTCCTCTTTCGGCCGCCTCCATTCACCAAGGGCCTGGTCTTCCTATCCTATGGCAGGGCTTCAGGTTACCCGCCCAAACGAACGGTGCGCCTGCCTCCGTGCATGAGGTCAAGCACCGCCGAGGGCGAAAACGACACTACAGAAAGGGTGAAAGGATAAGGCCGTCAGAAAGTGAAACGTCATGGAAAGCAGGAAACCTCAACAAGTAAAAGAGAAGAATGAAGACGACCCAGGGGGCCAGATGCTTCTCCAAACAAAAGGGCCACCACGGTCAACAAAAAAAGATACCATCAGCATGAAAGATGAAGCCTGATAGTTGTTTACAACGATTGGTCATTAGACAAGTCTTTGTTTGTTGTGGTAGGTAGCTTTTCTTGGGTAGTTTCATGATGACAGTTTTTGTCATGAAGGGATTGACTTAGCGTTCGCACTACTTTTTTTTTCTGGTTTTCAACTTGCTCTAGCTGGCATGTCTTGACAAACTTCTCCATTGGTAATTGTGAAATCGAAGATGTGTAGTCCCTGTCCCTTTTCTTGCTGGCACATGGCGATCGGAGCATAGGCACTGAAACTTGCGTAATTTCCCGTAATGCGGCAATCAAAGGAACACACCGGTTGAGTTCGGAAAACTGTCCATACGTGGCATGTTCTACGCAATAGTCATATAACCTCTTATTTTGTGCCAGTAGTTTTGCATGAACATAGTTACTACTCTTAGTAGATGATGCATCTGAGCTTGTAGCATACTCCTCCACGGCCTCAAGCACTCTTTTGTATAGCATTACGGATGCTCTGTCTATTTGCTTTGTTTGGAAGAGGTTGTTGCGTAATGCACGCAGTTGGTCTATCACCTCTGGTATGGGCTGATCCTCACATGGGTAGTTGCATTCAGTTTCTGCGATAGGAGCAACGTCACGTTCTTCACGGTTTTGCACAAGCTTTGGTGCACTTGGAATCAACCAAGGTTGCACACCCTTGTCTTCAGGCACCACATACCCCGGAATTTGGAAACACCAGTCATCAATGACAAAATGCGGCGCAGTCAGGTCCACATTCCTAAAGTCAATATTATCATATTGCAATATTGCGAAGACATGTTGACATGGAATGCGTGCTCTTGCTGCAGAAACGCAAGTGCAACTCCATGTGTTTCCCATCTGTGTCACAGTATACTTTTGGAAACGTGTTCCAGTAAGTGACCAAGAGAGACCATTTGTACATGGTGTGGGAGAGATGACATACCTACTCTGCCTTGCCTTTCTCTCATTGATCGACAGCGCTCTGAGTACAATGTCAGGCCGTGGCACCGTACATAGTGATGCTGAAGGAAGGAGGTTACCTTCAACGTAAACCGTCCGATACGGACATCTTTGCAAGGTATTAGCATCTACATAGTCTGTCCAGAATTTGTCACTCACGCTTTGGAGCTTCATGACGAGTGTGGTCACTAGCTTGTTTTTTTTCAGCCCGAAATGTTGCTTTAGTTTGCCATTAAACGACTCGTTTAAGTTGTTGGTGTTGATACTAGTTACATGTCCCCAACAACTCTTCTCATTTCGTGCATAGGCTGCCCATCGAATTTCGTGTTGTTTCAAGTATTGCAAGTAGTAGATTTCGGTTGCTTGGAGCCCACAATGTCTCACGCGTTGCAGGAAGTCCAATTCCATGTTGTTGAAAGCACACCTTGTCTTTGCGTACATAAGTGCACGCAAAAGTGCTAAAATAGGTTTCCTCTCATCTTCAGACCCTATTTTGGTACTCTTGCGTTTTGTGTGTCTCAACAATGCTTGTTCTACATGAAAGAGGCACCAGATGCAATAACTTTTTGGGAAGTTCGATTCCACTGCATTCACCAATTCCATGGCACAATCACTCAGTATTGTCTCAGGAAGCCATCTTGGACACATCCATTTGACAAGGGCTATAGCTTCTGCATGAGTTGATGTGTCTTCTAAATCAGATAGATAGAAACATACTGGAAAAGCATTGCCTACGTTGCTCTTTACCACTAAAATGGTGAGAGGAAAACCATACATGTTCAAACGGTAAGTTGAGTCTAGTCCAGCCCAACATCCGTATCTTTCAAGCATGTACTTTCCATGTTTTGTCATCCACAAGAAGAGAAATCTTTGCCGTCCTTTCTTATGGGATTCCGCAACAGGCGTTCGATCATGTAGAAATTCTGTGGACACATGAGGTGTTGAGTCCGTTCCCGTGCTATTATAGACCCACACATCTTGAGGCGTGTGATGTCCAGGGTGAAAATATTGCAGCTTAGCATGGATAGCATGTTGACGCTCCCTGCTCTCCCTGAAGACAACATAGGTGTTATCATGTCCGGACATTCGTATGCCCTGAGCTCTAAGATTACTTTGGTCATTACCTCTTCTCCAAGTTCGCAAAGCATCGCGTTTCAAAACATTCCGTATCTGCGTAATAGTTGGTTTGAAGCGTGCATCACGGCCTAGACACACCTTTTCCTTTGCTTCTTCTGCAATGACCACACCTTGGTTAGAACAGAGTCGGTGAAGGTCACCCATTTGTAAGGTCATACACTTATGCTCCAGTATAAACATCTCAAGGCTTGGATGAAGTGGCCGGCATCCACCCGAATGAATAGAAGTACAACTATGTGTATGCTTGAAGAAAAGTAGAGGCAATTCACATACTAGAATACGTCCACTCTCTGTGTCTACTTTACCCTTAAGTGTACACACAGATTGACAGCTGCATTTGATAGAATCTCTTGATCGACTTTTGCTCCGCTTTGACGAGGGCACTCCACGTGCTTGACATGCCAGACGTATGTACCTAATAGAGTGACATGTTTTTGTACTGTAGGATGATCTTTCAATATTATAGCATTGATTGAATGCTTGCCCTAGATCATCGATGAGATCATCCAAGTACAAAGTACACTTCAAGGGCAGCAAACTAACTGCCTCATTAGCGATTCCATCGTCTAGTATCAAAGCCCGGCAAGTTTTGAGAAGACCAAGGGAAGATGCTCCAAATTCCAAATCCTCCCTAGGTAGAGTTTGACAGGCAAGTGGGGGATTCCCCAGAACTGACCGCAAGAACACACTATTGCGATCTATGAAGTTGACTACCTTATGTTTATTTCGACAGCTCCGAAGTATCACAAGAAGGTCACACCAGGAAGAGGCCGCAACAAGATGCAAAGTACGCGACGGACTATTGATGAACATTTGTGTTGAAAGGGATCTCACACCTCCGTTCTTCTTCGAGCTGCGATATTTCGAAAGTTTCTTTGCAGCCTCCTTCTTTGTGTTGAATTGAAATACCATTTGGATTATGTCAATTGCACAAATACTAGCGTTGCACACTCTCAGCGTGTTTTTAGCTTCATCTTTCATGCTGATGGTATCTTTTTTTGTTGACCGTGGTGGCCCTTTTGTTTGGAGAAGCATCTGGCCCCCTGGGTCGTCTTCATTCTTCTCTTTTACTTGTTGAGGTTTCCTGCTTTCCATGACGTTTCACTTTCTGACGGCCTTATCCTTTCACCCTTTCTGTAGTGTCGTTTTCGCCCTCGGCGGTGCTTGACCTCATGCACGGAGGCAGGCGCACCGTTCGTTTGGGCGGGTAACCTGAAGCCCTGCCATAGGATAGGAAGACCAGGCCCTTGGTGAATGGAGGCGGCCGAAAGAGGAACGCCAAGGGCTGAACCTTGACCCGTCCTGGTTACAAGTCCCTTTTCATTGGGGGCATATCCCCAATCGATTTTCGGAGGGTTGCCCAGGTCGGTTCGAACAATCTGGGGATCGAGGGTCTCAGGGACCTGCATTCTGATGTACCATTTTGGTGTTTTCGACCATCGAAATGTTAGGGACAGAAACCGAAATTTCTCGCCAATACTTCATCGATGCTTTTGGATGATCTCGATTGTCGAAGAACGGGGTTTGTCTCAGAGTGAAGGGGCTTCCCTCACTCACCAATCCGACGACCCATGAACGACCGTGTGAGCCGGGGCTTGGCAAGGGGACAATAAGCCTTCTCGTCCAATCAACCATAGATTGACCCTTCTTTTAACCGGGTCCCGTGCGGGTGCGGACCACTCGGAGTGTTCGCGGTGCAGGTGGACGACCGGTGGCCCTGCGCGTTGGCGTAAGCAGTTCGACGCGTGGGTGGTTGAACGAGAAGACGCGTCGTCTGGGGCCTGGATGCGATGCATCCAACAGACATGAACTTTCGTGCCGGTTGGAGGCATCGCAGGTAGGCTCGATCGAAGCCGACGGCGGGCCACTGGCTTCCGATCCGCGTCCATTCGATCCGCCGGCTGCTCCGTTTTGCTCGCTCTTTTCGCTTTCCTCGGTTTTTTCTTGCTCCTTTCGACCTGTCTAGGTGCGACCATCCCAATCTCGTCGTCCGTGGTGTCGGATCGATGGCGTCGGGCCGGTCGGACGTGCACAGGTCGACGCTTTGTTCCCTCGGTGTCGGACCTTCCAGGTGTATCTGCCACCGGAAGTAATTCCTACCGTTATCGCTTTTACTGCGATCGGTTTTCCTCACGCCGTTCGGACTTGGACGCATCCAGGTTGGATGCCTTCGATCCTCGAAGGAGGCAAAGATGAGGCAAAACATGTCGATATCTAGACCGAAGATATCGATGAATCCTCGGCATGCTCGGGGCTCTCGGGACCGAAATCGTCCGCAAGGCTTGTTTTATTCGAACGACCCGACGACAAAGCCCGTGATGGAAGGGCCCCCAATTCGGGTGGATGGGACAGCGTCCCCCTCCCTCCCCCCCCAAATAGGCTTCGTGAATTTTAATAGGACGGTTGGAAACATCCCGGCATGAGGGACTGTGGGATGGCCGATTCCCCAGATAGGCCCATCTCGGACATCGGTCCAGTCCCCCCCACTCGGGGCCCCCATGCGAAAACAACCCCCCTAACCCGGGTTTCACTGGGTTCAGGGGGGGTACACCACGAAGGTGCCGACCAGGACGACGCATCTGGTGCATCACACCACACGTGGAATCATGGACAGAGCAGGAGAAGGTCGGACGGAGGGGATCGAAACGCTCGAGAGGTGGAAAAGATAGACAGGAACAAGTGTCGGAAGAAGAGAGGAGGGGAAGAAGCGCTTGGAGTGGAGGTGATCGTTCGTGGACCATCGGGATCCTCACGGGCCTGGACGCTGCAACACCACCAACGACGTGGCTGTCGAGCTGATGCGGGTTGCGTGGCCGTTCCTCCCGACACGTCCACGGGTTGGAAGGAACGGCAACGCAACTACTTGCTGCTTTCCATGCGAAAGAGGACGGAGGGGGGCGCGGAGGGGGGGGGGGAGGTGGATCCTGCTGCGAGAAACTGGTGGACAACCTCGCCGATTTCTGATCTAATTTGCATGCTGAATTGACATCAGAAAAAAAGAGAGAAGGTGATGACCAATTGTCTAGCAAGCTAATGCTAGCTTTGCCAATTTTCTTGCAAGAAAAGAGACACATGGTCATTGCCTTCTCCTACGGAGAGACCAAGTGCACATTGGTATTGTGCAAGAGTCATATTCGACATGCACAAGTTCAAGACATCTTTGGCCTTACGTTGCATCTTTGCACTAGGCTTCGTGAAAGAGAACCAGCCTACTTCGGCGTAAGGCCACCATGGAGCCTCCTTGGTCAATAATGCCCTTTGCCGGGAGGACAACAAGATTGGCCGAATTCCTCCTTGCTCTAGAGGCAGGGCTTTAGACTTTCTTGGAATATCTGCCACGATAGCCTTTTGAATGTACCTGATTGTTGCACAGGTTAATTTCAGACCAAGAGTTCTTGGAGTGCCATTGCGAGCTCTCCTTGCATCGATCTCAACTTGCATCGCAAGGTGGGTGCGGATCATATCGGGCCCTTCTCTCATCCAATATCCTAGCACTGGCAAATGCTCTAGACTTTCGGAGTGGACCGATGATGCTTGATTGTCTTTGCATAACAACAAGACATAATGGAGGCGCTCTTCTTTCTTCTTTGCCCGATCGAGACTCTTCAAAGCATTGGCCAAATGCGAAAATGTGCTTGCCCTCAAAGGCAAGCCTAATGATGTATTGTGCATGGGTTCAACGTGTTCTCCTTCTTCAGTCATGTCTCAGCGATTCTTTACGACCGAACTACCCGATATGCACGGCGACTTCCTTCGCAAAACAATTTTGTAGATCTCCCGCACACCGCGCACCCGAGTGGATTGACCCTGCACGTTTGTGAGGGGATCGATGCCCATTGGTAGAACCCTTCCTGGTAAAGAGGTTCCTCTGCGGTACTAGTCATCATGGATAGTTCTCCAAGGTAACAAAATTGCGCTTTGAGGCATTTCTTGCAGAGCTCGTGGATTCCTGTCATGCTACAGGGGTGGCATCAAGAGACTCGTCGAATGAACTGGACCGACCTCCCAATGCGTCCACTCGAAACCTGCATCGCCTCGATGCGAGGCAGGTCGCGACGGGACGCACCTGCAGGTTCGCCCAGGTGCATCGCCTCGATGCGAGGCAGGTCGCGACGGGACGCACCTGCAGGTTCGCCTAGGTGCATCGCCTCGATGCGAGGCAGGTCGCGACGGGACGCACCTGCAGGTTCGCCCAGGTGCATCGCCTCGATGCGAGGCAGGTCGCGACGGGACGCACCTGCAGGTTCGCCCAGGTGCATCGCCTCGATGCGAGGCAGGTCGCGACGGGACGCACCTGCAGTAGGTATGCATTGGGGCGGAATTCGATCTTCCTGATATGCGCGACTTTGTTTGCATTCTGTCGGACGAAATGAAATCCACTGATCGCCTTAAACCCGCATTTCTCGCGATCTCGCTTTTGTGTGCCGATCCATGCAGGCCACCTATGCTGCGAAAGCTGTCGATCCGCAGGTTGTTCTCGGTCTCAAGATCTACCGCCCCTGTAGCACTAGCCTGCCCTTGCAACGGGCGCCGACTTCCACGTCAAAGGACGAAGACGCCGGACGGTCAACGGACGCATCCAACGTCTCGGTCAAAAGAACGGGCCGTTAACGCACGCGAACAAGGAATACGTGGTACGTAGACAGCGTGTTGCACCACGAATGTATGAATGTGGCATGTGATAGAGGCTTGGTCTAGTTTCCCGTGTGGAGTTGAAAAGGCATGATACTCTTTTCGAAAGGCATGAAGCTAACGTGGCAACTGAGGATTACATTGCTCCTGCTAGAATAACGCTTACAAAGATATCGACGAAGCAAGCGAGGAAGTATCGGGCAAGAGATCCTCTTCGTTCTTGTTGAGGTGGTGGAGTTCTTGCATTCATCTTCGAACGCTTTCAATCTTCCACAAGGGCCATGCCAAAATACCTTGGATTCCGTAAGTCTCATAAGAAAAATTTCGCGAACCGAGTCAACGTAGGGAAGAAGCGGAAGCAGAAGTCCCTTGTTGAAGATGTTGAAGGATCCAACACGGAGGGCCGTGTCATAGTAGAAGTAAGTGAGAGTCCGGGCTTGGGAGATGACGGTTTCATACCAATCGAAGATCCGGGAGAAGGTGATGGCAACGAATCATTGCGTGATGTACCTGCTGAATGGTCACATTCTGATCTCTTTTTTCAGTCCTACGTTGCTACAAATGGGGTGCCGACCGTCTACAGAAACTCAGAAGAGATAGTCTTTGTTGTTGTTGGGTTGTCAAGCAACAACGCACCCATAACACTAGGTATGTGCAATGCAAGGAAGGTGGACGGTCTCACAATGAGCTATTGCAATGTGCATGGTTGTGGGGGGAGTGAATGGGCTTATATGGACATGGCGACCCGTGGAATAGGACAAATTTGTAGATGCACACAGAACTTATTGTCTGTCTTTCCAAGCATCATTGAAGTGGATATTCCTTTTCAGAGAGGAATGGTATTGCTGTGTGATGGGATTGGTGTGGATGTACGGGAAGACATTCTTCAAGACGTTCGAAGTGTGGATGCTAATCTCTCTAGGGAAGATTTGGAAGAGCATGAGAAATTGAAGGGCATGGCAGGTTTGGTTTATGAATTTGAATTGGAAGAAAAAGGTAACCTTTTCAAAGCGGTATGTTGTGGATCGCGTGAAGATGCACATGCATGGGGACTTACGAGGCAATACGGCTCACAAAGACAAGACCGCTGTTTGACTTGCAAAAGGCATACAACATCTTGCATACACACGAAGTGTATTCGTCGTTGTTGCACGGACATCCTCCTCGATAATGCTTGTGTGGGGAGCCGTGTGAGCGGGCCGGAACTGGAGAGAAATGAGGTACAAGAATTTGCAACAGTTGAAGCAGCTTTCAAACGAAGGCAACTTGGGAACTTCTTTCACAAGCCTAGCAAAGAGGTAGCGATTAGCATGCACAAGGTCACTGAAGCTATCGGCAGAATCATGGCTAAAAACTTGATGGAGGATAATGCGAAAGTGGTCCTAGACATGGACAAGTGCTTTGGACCCGTGTCAAGTGACGGTGGTTGTCGTCGGTGCAAAACACAGCATTTGCAAGCAATTGACAATTGCATAATTGTCAGTCAATATGGATTTGTGACAGTACTTGGGGCCAAGGTTTGTCCACATTGTGCATGTGATCCTCGAGCGTGTGCCTTTTTCTTTGTTCCACGGAAAGGTAGCGGCGAAAGAATGGAGTATCACCACTACATCTTTCTATTGCGTGACTTGATGTTGTGTTGGAATTCTTTCTCTGAAACCAAGCACACATTCATAAGTTTACTTACAACGCTTGTGAAGCAAGGGATGTACTCGGGGCCATCAGGAAGCGTGAATGCGAGGCAATTGATAAAGGCATCGAGAGATAGTTTCCGTCAAGCCATGCGAGGGATAATTGCCGCAATTGACATTGACAATCATCATCCATTTCAATGTGTCTGTGAGAGAGGAAAACAATGCAAGCGAATACATATCGACGGGATCGTGCTGGGAGTGAGGAGGAAAGCGGCAGACTTTGAGCAACCATGGCTGCGTTGTAGGGATCCGATACTTGTGAAGCCATTCGCACAAAATTACTTGCCCAAAAAGACGAGGGGGCTCTTGTGGGGGCTTGCAACTAGTGGAATTGCGTTGGGAGAAGTGTTGGAGTTGAAACTTCAGTGCCCTTGGGAGTTAAGTATCTTGCTCATGGACCAATGCCTCAACGAGACTAGACCAGGCCTTTGGCACTTAGTGAGAAACTTGAGAGAGCTAGGAATGGCCATTGGATCACACTACCCGTTGAACTCCCTCATACCAAGTGATTGCCGGGAATTATTGGCTAGAATTTGCAACATGGAATTGGCATGCCAACCAACCGATCCAGCAATAGCAAGCATGTTTCCAAGCAGTAGATTCTTGGGCATTGCTATGGAATACTTGACAAGACACACAAGCAAAGATCAATTGGACCCTTTCTTACAATATTTGCTTTTGAGAGTCAAGAAAAGCACAATCCAAGAATCTCTCGTCGAGCAAGGTGAGTGCAGCTCCCATTCCACATACTTGAAGTCTTTCGAGGGGATTTCCACTTTGCATTTGATGTCGAAGACAGGTGCAATGGGTCCCAAAGGCAAATGGGTCAGATCAGCAAGGCATTATGGGAAGGAAAGTGTCGTAGAAGCAGAGAAAGACCATGCACGAAGCATACACTTTACCCCCGGACTAGTGTATTATCTTTGTGGAGGATGTCAACGTGTTGTGGGATTTCATGTCATCAACGAAAAAAATGCCGAAAGCACAACAGAAATTGTGGAGTACTTGTATGCTTTCTTTCCTGATGCTCCTGAAGAGATCGTGTACGACAATGGAAAGGAACTTGAACTGGCCGCTAGTCTCCGCGAACCATATTTTTTTCGCAAGACCAGATTTTTTCAAGATCAAATGCATCATAGAAATCACACCACCGCTCCTGAGCATTACAACTCGAAACACAACAGGAGCATCAGTGGCCCTCTGAGTGAGCAGTTCAATGCTTCTGTCCGCTGCCGGCAGAATAGCATGATGTTCAGCTCACAAGTAGGCTACATCACGTTGATTTGTGCCCAAGCCCTCTACTGGAACGCAAAGAAAAGAGAAACATTGGAGGACATGTAACCATTCTACGCGGCCCCCATTACTTGTAACCCCATAGTTTTGTTCCCCATTCAAGTGGGGTTGGTCAATGACAGCATGGCTTTTTCGCTCCGCAGGGCACAATTCCATCAACATGGTTTGGTCAGCACCTTCCCTCACACCTCTCGTTCTTCCATTGCGCTATCGTGCCACTTCGAAGTTGCGTGGTCTTTCTTCCCTTTCTTCGTCTAAAGCAGGAAGAACGACCACGCAACCACCAGCAGCTCGGCATCCCATCGGTGCGTTTCGTGTAGGCGACCAAAGGTTTCGTGCGTGCCTGCTGGTCCGTGGACGGCCGAACCAGGCCACGGTGTTTCCCCCCGCCCCTCCGATGTCCTCCTCGCTTCTTTCCTCTGCCCCACGCACGGTTGTCGATGCGTTGCGTCCGCTCTTCTCTCCTTCCTTCAAACGCTTGTGGCCTGGACCGACGTGTCGGACGCGCTGGAGTGGGTCGAAACCCTCATGGTCTGTACCTGTGGCGAAGGAAGGGGGGTTGTTTTCGCATGGGGGCCCCGAGTGGGGGGGGACTGGACCGATGTCCGAGATGGGCCTATCTGGGGAATCGGCCATCCCACAGTCCCTCATGCCGGGATGTTTCCAACCGTCCTATTAAAATTCACGAAGCCTGACTCTCCCCCCCCCCGGTCCATGGACCGCAAAGACCGTGAAAGATGGGGCATCCCCAGGGGCACCGTTGGGGGAACGTGACGACGTCCGGGGTGGAGTGCGGGGTGGGGACCGCCCTTGGCCATGCACAACAAAGGGAGAAACAGTACGAGAAGAAGGGGTGGACACGTCCTCAAACGACCATGCAAAGGACACACGGTTGAATCGATGCTGCGTCTGGTCCATGCCGGGGCACGCATCGAAACATCGCCGCCTGGCAGACCCTGCGCCGGCCAGGCGAAGGTCCGTGCTTCTCCCTCGCCTGGTCCTGCTACGCATCCTTATTGCTTCCCTTTGCCGGCTTGACTCACACCCGTGAGGAGCGCGGCCGACTTGCTGCCATTGGACGATTTGCTGCCCGTGCTTGTCTTCTTCACACCGCTCTTCGAGTACAGGTTGAGCATGGAGGACGACTTCTTCGGTTTCGTCGGCATGGGTTTCGATTTCTTCGTAGGAGAGGCCGATGCTTGCAGGAGGATCCCCTTGCCCTCCTCCTTCAGCCAAGCGGTGTTGTTTCGTACGGCGCTCTGAAGGTTCCGCATCGCTTGCAACGCCTTCCCTTGGGCCTCGGTGGGAAAGCCGCGTTCGTGGTCGAGGTAACGGACCACGCAATCTAAAGCCGAAAGGGCATCCATGGTGGACAGTAGGTTTGGCTTTTCCGAGAGCTGCACGTTGCCGTTCACTTTGAGATCGCTGGACACTCGTCTCATGTGCATTCCTTTGTGGTACGTGCCCGTACCGTTCTCGTGCTCATGCCTTCCGTTTTGCGTCGGGCGCTTCGATTCCACGGCCACGACCCTACCGTTGGCATCCTTTCCTTTTCCCAGGTTTGGATGTTCGACGTTCCAGAGATCATCGTCGTCGATGAGGTCTGCCAGGTCGGTTTCTTCCAGGTCCAGGTCGTCGAACGCTTCTGCTCCCGAGGCGTGGATCCCTGGGTAACCTTTCGCATCGTTTTCATGGGTCTCGCGTGGTGTTCCTGCGTTTGTTTCTGCATCGGGTCCGTTGCGTTTCTCCGGTGTCAGTTGTGCGAGACCGCGATCATTGGGATCGTTGCGTATGTTTTCCACGTTCCCATCGTCCTCCTTCTCGTCATTCGTCCGGTCCCATCCTTCTCGCTGGGCTGCCTAGATTTTTGCTCCCTTCGCATCCCACGCTCACCCTGATCCGTTTCTTCGATCCTCTGTGTTTCCATGCCTCTCCTTTCACTGGCATATCCTTCCAGGGGCAGCTGCAAGGCTTCGAGGGTCCCCATCCCGTTGTGATGTGGGTATCCGTTGGTCGGGCGTCCTCCTTGGTTCCCGTTCCCTTCCTCTCCGTTTCCCATCGCACCGTTCCCACGGTTCTGGGATCCACCGTTGGATCCCGTCGGTGTCCCTAGCGGCACGCCCAGTGTCCAACCGGATCCTTCCACGTTCCTTCCATATCCGATCCCTTCCCCACCGCTGTATCCCGAACCGTTCCCGGCCGGATAGCCCACGCCCACGCCCGTGCCGTATCCGTTCCCGCACCCTCCCCCTTCTCCTCCTCCATGGGGACGCGGTGCGATGGGTTTCAAGCGCGTGGAACGGCTGATCATGCCGACACTGTCGGTGGGTCCCCTCCTCCCCTCCCCTCATCCCCATCCACCCAGAGATCCTCCCCCCTCCCCTCTCCTTCCCCTCCAGACCGACCGACACAGGCACAAAGGGAAGGAGGGAGATCTCCCCCGGGTCCCTCGCCCGATCGGGATCGGATCGGATCCGCATCACCACACCCGCGGGGACGGACGTGGGGGTCACAACGGTATCCGACCGGACGGATGTGGAGGGGGGGAGGGGGATGCTCCGGGACGGGATGGACGGACGCGAGATGCGGACGGCGCGCGGAACCCAGGAGGCTCGGATGGGATGCGGCAGGAGGAGGAGGAGGAAGGGTACGAAGTGCAGGGCGAAGGAGAAGGGATGGAACCGGCTGGACGCGACGTGGGAAGCCGAGGTGGACGAAAGGCACCGTTCCCACGGGATGGACGGGAATCCCATGACGCCGATGTGGAAGTTGTGGATGCTCAGCGACGGATCCGTCACGCGACACCTCGAACTCGTCACCGATTGCAAGGTGGAAGTCGATTGCTTCGACATGCACGTCATGGAACCCGAAGAAACGGAAACCAACGCGAAACAAACAAGGAACCGGATCCCCGCGGACGTCGACGCCATCCATCCCCCCCTCCTGCAGAGACAAGTCTACCTGCGCGTGCGAGGGAACGCAAACGCGTATGCGGCGTCTTGGTGGTGCTCGAAAACGGTGGACGGGTTCCTGAAGGATCGAAACGAACCCATCTGGACGAACCTCAGCACGTCCAGGACCGAACTGTATCGAGAGGTGAAGCGATTGTACCGGGGGAACAACCAGGAGCTCGAACGCGAGTTTCAACAACCAGGACCCTTCTGGGGAAGGCATTACACGTTCTACCACCATGGAAAACCGCTCACGGTCATCTACGAAGTCTTCAGTCCTGCCTTGGAACGGTACCTCGGACCCAGCTGCGTGCAAGAGCCGGATGAAGTGCCCGACCCAAGCGAGGCGTAGAACAATCCCATCCGGACATCCCGACGCATCGATCAAGTCGTGGTCCACCGAGGAAAAGAAACGCATCGCTCCTCCACGACGTTTCCGACGTCTTCTTTCTACCTCGCAAGTGGTCGTCTCCGGAAGGTCGCGACCTCCCACGTCGTGAAGGGATCGGAAGGGTGGGTGCTTCGGGATGAAGCACGTGCGATTCTTCCGCGGTGCCTGCGTTCCATCGACGTATTGGATCTCGTGGGAGAATCCGACCGATCTTCCATCCGCATCCTGGTTTTTCTTTCTGTTTTCTTTACCGTTCCGTCTCCGTCGTTCGGTTCGTCCCATCGTCCTGTCCTTTTCGTGCCGCCCGGCGGTTTTCTCTCGCCTTTTTCTTTCGAGGTCGTGGTGGCATCCCACGCGTTCCGGTTCCATGCATGGCGTCGTGCTTGGCGCGTTCACGTGGCTTTGGGTGCGGGTATGTGGGTCCCGTTCCTCAACCTCTTTTTTTTCTTTTCTGCTTCGGGGGGTGGTTCTTGGAAGAGCGTGAACGTCCCCCCTTCCTTGAGTGCTTTTCTTTGTGCGTCCATCAGGTTTTTGTTGTTGACGAGTTTGGTCACTTGTTCTTGCATTTGGTGTTCTTTCTTCGCGTTGGGTTTCTTCGGTGCTTTGAACCGCCTCCCTGCACGTGTCATCCTTTCGGTCAGTCCTCCTTGTTCCCGTTCCACCGGATCCTCGTTTCCTTTCTCCTGTTCTCTACCTTTTTGGGTCGGCACGTCCTTCTTCTTCTTCCTCCCTTGTTCCTTCTTCTTCCCCTTGTTCAGCGGCTGCTGCGCCATCTCTCTCTCCCCTCTCCTTCCCCGGTCACGGTCTGGGTGCCTGGGAGGGACAGTAGGGACAGGAGGGAGAGGGACAGGTGGGACAGTAGGGAGACAGAGAGGGAGAGAGGTAGGGACAGTAGAGGGACAGTAGAGTAGGGACAGTAGGGAAGAGTAGAGAGAGCAGGGAGTAGCCCCCCCTCCTCCTCCCCGTTCCCCGGTCCACCCCGGTTGGGTTGGGTGGGTTGGGTGGTTAAGCGACGGGTTAACCTCGAAGGAGGGAGGGAGGGGGGCGCCGCCACACCCCCCTTCGTGTGTCCCATTGCGCCGCATCTCGCTCCCTTCCACCGCACGTGGAATCGGACCTCCTCCCCTCCTCCTTGCCTGTGCGCCTGCCGGTGCGACACACGCCCACACAGACACGTCCCCCTTCGAACCGTGGAACGGACCAGGTGGGTGGCACGAACGTAGAAAGACGGAGACGGAGAGAGAAAAGGGACACGGTCGGATCCGAAGCCGTGGTGGAAGGAAACCAAGCAAGCGTGCGTGCATCGCGTGGTAGGAAGGGACGGTGGGAACTGACCGGAGGGTGACGAAAACAGGATGACCTCGGAAACCTTGTACGATGACAAGGCCTACGACGAAAAGATGAAACAAGTCATGGACGATGGAGACGGGATCAGCGAATGGACCGAAGTCGCCGATTCCTTCGATCAAATGGGACTGAACGAAAACCTGCTGCGTGGAATCTACGGTTACGGTGCGTCCGAACAAGAAACGAACGACAAACAGAAGGAACAGGACGCGAAAAGGGGAAACGAAGAAAGGGGGAAACCGTGGCAACGAAAGAGGCCCAAGGGAATAGAGACGGGATGGACGATGCCGCGAAAGCCACGCAACGTCAAGGGTGGGAAACAAGAAGCTGACGCGACTGCCCGTCCCCACGCGCAGGTTTCGAAAAACCGTCCGCCATCCAACAGAGAGGGATCGTCCCCTTCACCAAAGGACTGGACGTCATCCAACAAGCCCAATCTGGAACCGGAAAAACCGCCACCTTCTGCGCTGGAATCCTGCAGAACTTGGACATCGAGCTGCTCGAGTGCCAGGCGCTCGTGCTGGCCCCCACACGCGAGCTCGCCCAGCAGATCGAAAAGGTCATGCGTGCCTTGGGTGACTACATGAACGTCAAGTGCCACGCCTGCGTGGGAGGAACCTCCGTGCGCGAAGACACTCGAATCCTCCAGAGCGGAGTCCATGTCGTGGTGGGCACCCCAGGACGTGTGTACGACATGCTCCGTCGTCGCGCCCTCCGACCGGATTACATCAAGATGTTCTCCCTGGATGAGGCGGACGAGATGCTTTCCAGAGGGTTCAAAGATCAGATCTATGACATCTTTCAGCTGCTCCCTGAGAAGCTCCAGGTAGGAGTCTTCTCTGCAACACTCCCACCTGAGGCGCTGGAGATCACCCGCAAGTTCATGAATAATCCCGTGCGTATCTTGGTGAAGCGCGACGAGCTCACCTTGGAAGGTATCAAGCAGTTTTACGTCAATGTGGAAAAGGAGGAGTGGAAGCTGGATACTCTCTGCGATCTGTACGAGACTCTTGCCATCACCCAGTCAGTTATCTTTGCCAACACCAGGCGCAAGGTGGATTGGCTCACGGACATGATGCGTGCACGAGACCACACCGTGTCTGCCACCCACGGAGATATGGACCAAAACACTCGTGACATCATCATGAGGGAGTTCCGCTCTGGATCCTCCCGCGTGCTGATCACCACAGATTTGTTGGCACGCGGTATCGATGTGCAGCAGGTCTCTTTGGTTATCAACTACGATCTTCCCACCCAACCGGAGAACTACCTGCATCGTATCGGACGATCGGGAAGGTTTGGTCGCAAGGGTGTGGCCATTAACTTTGTTACAGCAGAAGATGTGCGCATGCTGCAAGACATTCAGCGCTTCTACAACACTGTCATTGAAGAGCTGCCGAACAATGTTGCAGACTTGATCTAAATAAGAGGCAGCAGGAAGAGCTTTGAAGTTGCTCATGCACTTACTGTAGCTGCCTCGACAAGCGCGAGCTTGTCATGTGAAATGTAAGTACGAGCTAGACAACCGTTGTGCATCCCCTCTCCAAACCCCTGCCGAGCGCTTTGGCCTCGCGACGAAGCCCGTGACGTCAGGTGGTGTCGTGTTTATCCAGTGCGAAATAATCGCACCACGTCCCTCTGCCCTTGGTTCTTGGCGATCTGAAGTGCAGTCAACCCATAGCAATCCCTCAAATTTATGTCTGCTCCTGCCGAGGTCAATAGGTGAATGAAATCCGCAAACCCTCTTCTGGATGCGATGTGGAGAGCCGTCTGGCCGTAACGGTTGGCAGCATTGAGTAGCGTCAGCAGTTCCCCGTGATTCTTCGCTGCCAAAAGTAGGTGTTGAGCAATCTTGAAACGGTTGGCGACTGCCGTAGCCATCAATGGAGTCCAACCATCGACGTATCGATCGGCGGCGCACCACGAGGTTCCTGTGCGCTTGAAGTGTGCTAGCAATATGCCAACGATCTCAAAGTGCCCACGCAGTGCTGATATATACAATGGAGTCTCCCCTGCAGTGTTGGCAATCTGGGCATCGACTTGCTCGGAGGACATGAGGGCTTTAAGTGCCTGCGTTTTACCATTCTCTGCTGCCAGAAACGCAGCAGTGGCTCCGCTGCGATCGCGTGCATTAACGTTTGCCCCAAGATATATGAGGGACTGGATCATACTGGCATCGTTCAGATCGGCTGCCACATGTAATGGTGTCCTCTTTGTGAGGTTTGAACAGCATGCCGCACTTCCGGTGAACACCTGTATGGCCTTGTGATTCAAGCCCAGTTCCTTCCAACCATCCTTGACTACTCCGACGGCATCGTGTACATGTTCAGGCTTTGTGAGGTCCCAAACCTTGGGGCGTTTCCCTACGTACACATTCCTTTCGAGGCATCGGACAATGTCATCTGCATCGGGGTGTGAGCAACAAGTCATGTCGAATATCTGGAGCATGGGCATCGTGCAGCAGATTTGGACCACCAACTCTGCAGTTGCAGGGGTGCAATCAATTCCTGTATTGCTTTCCAGCGAAACGAATCCACATCCTCCAATTGATAGTGCTCGCAAATTCGAGCACATCTTCGAGATGGCTGCAAGTGCAGAAATAGAGAGGTTCGTGCATTGCAGTAACCCAAGGTGCAGGAGGTTCCCTCCGAAGGGAAACTCCGAGGAATTCATTGCATCTGTGTAATGGAACAGCTCCAAGGTGTCTACGGCTGGGAACAGGTCCAAGTGGCTGAAAACAATGGTGCGTAAAGGTGTGGAGAAGGTGGCTGCACGACCGATGAGGTTGGCACAGGGCAGGGACGACATCCGAAAGCATCGTTCTACGCACAGGATTTCGACGGTGCCCGACCTCTTCGCACCATCTTCTCCGTTCCGCTCACCTTTGTCGTGGTCGCACGTGCGCATATCGATTGCGTTCGTCCTCTGTGGCAGCCTTTCTAGAAGTGCCGGCGTGATTTTCTGGCATCCGTCTAGCTCCAGGCACTCGAGTGTTTCGTGGTATACCTCCATGATACGGGCCACCTGTTCGTCTTTCAGGTTCAATCCCAAGACCCTCACACTTCTGACGTTTTCGAACCTTTCCTCGACGTCTCGGAGCATCGTTTCCAGCGCCTCTTCTCCGTCTTCGGCTTCGTTCCCTTTGGCTCGAAGCACGAGTTGGACGGGTGCGTTTCGCATCGCTGCGGCAGCGCCTGGGCTGGCTCGCACCATCCTGAGTTGGTCCCTCGCGTCTTCCATCCATCTGGCCACGTTCTCGATCACCTCGTGCGGCAAACGGTCCAGCAAGCACGTCTCCATTCGCCTTCCAAGGTGCGGTGGTTCCATGCCGGTTTCAACCAGGTCGCACCGCCGATGCTTCTGCCCAAGCCTTGGACCCAGGAAATATCCAGCAGAAAACCAAGCGAAACGGAAATACCTTCTGAGAGAAACAGAGCAGAACCGGATCGTAAAGCGAAGGGCTTTCCCCAGAAAGCCTCCTTTCTCGAGCATGCTCTACCGGCACGAGGGAGAAAACGGAGTTAACTTCGTTCGTTTCGGATTGGGGGACATGGGAGTTTCTTCTCTAGAAGGTGGAAAACGGGACCACGAACCTGCGAGTTGTGGGCGTTGCGCGAAGCAAAGTGCGGGAAAAGAGACCAAGGAGGAGGTCGGGTGCGAAGTAGGGATGCGGGGAAGAAGAGCCAACCTCTGTACAATGGTGGAAGTGGCATACGTTCCACGATCCAGGTACCCCGCGATGCAAACCTCCGGCTTGGGAAGGGCGATCAAACGTCCCCTCGATCCCCTGGGTTTACCAGAGCCAGTTCTTCTCGGTCCAAACCGCAAGTTTCACACTCGGGTTCCACGACAATACCCGGGACAACAATGGAGGCAAGACAAGGCACACCGACGAAGTTGGGCAACCGTTCCCGAAAAGGCCATCACGCAAATGAGAGTGTTGCAACCGCACTAAGGTGACGTGGCGTGTCCCTTCCGCGTGTGAGAATTGGGTTAGGTTGTTCATCATCGTACTTTGAGTCCGGTGCCAGCTCATCCGCCCGATGTACTCTTATTACCATGCAAGAAAAGGCCCATTACCTGATTCCGTCTTTCCCGAGATGGAGAGGAAAGCTTCGTGAGATCGTGTCACGCAATGAAAGACATCCCTTGAGAAAGGAACTCCTCTTTCGTGCTTTGCCATCCATTTCTACGAAGGACAACCGCTCGTTCTCCTCGATGCAAGGAAGAGCGTTTTCTCCAGCACGCCCAATCCCATGCATCCGCTTTTCGGCGGCCTCGTGCACGACGTTTGATTCGGCGTCTTTGGATCGGTTCCATCGACACGTCGTAGTGTTCATGGGTCGTTCGTTCTTGTTTTTTGGCGATGTTTTTCGTTCTCGTCCCGGAACGGTCTCCCCGTACAGATCCCCTCCAGTACGGACGCCTCCCCCGTCCCAAAATCGGCCCGATTCAGCTTTTCGCCCCACCTTTTCGAGAAGAGGTGTTGTATGGGTCTCGAACCCTAAATTCCCATTTTTCGGGAACGCCTGTCCAGCTCGGCAGGGCCTCGGCGGCGAGGCGGGGTCTAGATTCCCCTTCGGAGATCTCGATCGAACGACCCAAGATCTCGAATGAAGAGTGAGAGATATCGATATTCTGCTCGACCACGTGGTGTGTGCACCTCCTCGCTCGAGCAGAATCGTGTGCGCCATTCCGTCGGCGCACAACACGAGGCGCACGTGCGACGATGGCGTGCGCCTGGACGCGGCTGGCGGGTGCCGTGCGAGCTCCCGTGAGGAAGGAGAAGGTGTCCTGTCGAGCCGAACAGCGAGGACACGGACACGGACCTCTGTTCTTCCAAGCCGAAGGAGGAACCGCCGCCTATGGAGAAGCAGCCTACCTCGAGAGCCGTGCACGCATCGTACGCAGGCATTTTACCAATGCGCTGGGCGTGGAAGATTTCATGTCGAGGCTGGAAATCATCCTGGCTGGATACGGCTTCAACGGCGACAACTCCATCGCCATGATCAACCTGTGCCGTGATGAAATCACCCAACCACTCAAAGAAAAGATTGACATGGTATTTGGACAAAGCTTCAACACGAATGGATTGGGCGCGATTCTTACCTGTGGCACCACTGGCATCGGTGCGGGTTTGAGCCACTCGCCCATCTCTGTCAGCGGGAAAGAAAGATATGTGTTCTTCTCCTTCCCACACATTGCCATCGATGCTTCGGGCGAAATCGGGGCCATCAGCAGGCCCATGAGACCGGGTAAATCCTGCGCTTGTGGTGCTCTGAACAAGGCACTTCAAGTGATCCAGTCCCAGGGGCTGGAAAACACTGCAAAAGAGGCAGGTGTACACGAGCAACTTGACCCGGAATTCAGCATCTTGCTGCAGAGCTTGGCACGAAAGGCCAAAGAGATGAACCAGGGTGCTGAAGTTCTTGATCTCGTAGAAATCACCAAGATGTGTGAGAAAATGGTCACTGAACATCTTGAGTTGTTGATCAGCCAATGCGTCGACCCTTCGAAGGCAGATTACGCAGTTGTGACGGGGGTGCAAATCCATTCATGGGGAGTGGAGTATGATGACTTGGAGCCAAACCTTGAATTCATCTCTCCTAGTACAGCATACACTGTTGTTAACCAGGAAAAAACATACATCGATATCAGCGCTGTGCCTGCACTGACTCCGCGCCAGATTCGACTCCTGGCTGTGGGAGGTAAAACCATGAGAATCAATCATAAGAACTCCAAAGGGAACTCCACCAGTCCGAACACTAGCTCTATCTCGATGGACGAGGATGAGAATATTTCAGGCAGTTTTGGGGGTAACGATGAGGAGCCCGAGTACCCGTTTTGCTCATGGCCAAGCTGGGAAAGTACAGTGCGTCTAAATAAAAGTGGGGAGCAGCCTTGAAGAGGGAGCATGCATGTGTAGTACTATTAAAGCCTGATTGCTCAAGTTGAGAGCTTTTTCATCAGCACATTGCACTTTTGGATCTGTCTTTGCAGCAGCGCAAACTCGTCTTTTCGCACCTTCTGGATGGCATCTACTTTGTTCTGGAGTCGTTCTATCTCTTCCTCCTTCAATTTCAGTATCTCTAAGTGCTTCTTATTCTTGTCCTGAAGCTTTTCGATCTTCTTCTGATGTTGCTTCAACGCCTGCACGTCCAATGCCATTATTTCCTTGAGCGATTGGATTTCGTCTTGATGAACCTCACATGCTGCGCAAGTGGGTGCGGCTCGAGCAGCGCTGTGCTCAGCCTCCCAAGAAGAAAGAACAGTGCCCTTGTTGCCCCAGACTGCTGGTCGTTCATTGCTCGCTTTGCCGGCTAGCAAGTCCTTTCCTTCTTTTTGTTCCTGTTCCCACTTTTGTTGCACCGTCCGCAGCTGTTCTTTCAATTCTGCTACTTCGAGAAGGAGTCGTCTGTGTTGCTCTCTCCATTCCAGTGGTTCTCCTCCGTCTTTTGAAATGAGGTTTACTTCTGGCGATCCTAAGCTGTGTAGATCTAGTTCCTTGTGTGGACTAGGTTCTGAAACCGATTTCAACTCCTGCACTTCCTTTTCCAGCCTCCTCTTCTCTTCTTCCAGCTTGATCCTGGATACCCGTTCCTCCCGAAGCAGACCTTGCAGCTCTGAGTCTCTCTCTTCTCGCTGCGAGCTCTCCGACATCCTCAGTGTCTCGTTTTCCCTCTCCAGTTGATGGATTTCCCCCTCTTTCACCCGCAGCTCCTCTTGCAGAACGGACAGTTCTTTTCCGTCCCTTTCATCGCCAGACCCTGGTGAAGAGGTTTCCTGCGTCCCTGGGTGCTCTTCCCGCTGGCCTTGGTTTCCTTTCCCGTTTCCCAGGCCGCCATGGACAATCCCATTGCGCTTTTTCCCCCCGTTTTCATACCCACGGATGCCACGCCTGCGATGTTCACGCACCGCGGAGGCTTCCATCGCCAATCCTGGACACCTCAGACCGCGTGCTCCACGTTCCTCCACGACCCCGGGCACGGAGACGACCCCATCACGTCCCCGCACATGCGCAGAGGACAGTCCTTCCACGGCCTAAGCTTCCTCTGCGTGATATGTCGGGGCCGGGTCGGGTTGAGCTTGCCCCGCTTTCTTGACCCCACCAACCCGGCACGTTTCGGTTCAAGAAAGGATGGATCCGATCAGACCAACCCGCTTGAAGACGTCCAAGAAGACGACCATCCATGAAGAGACGTGGCTGTATCCACCGTATATCCACCTTCGAGGTACATTGGACCTTCCTCGATGGATAGGAGGGACTCCAAGAAAACCAAGGGTCTTCAATGGACGCGATGACGAAGACCGATCGGTGGAACAAGCGCCCTACTTGGAGCAATCGGGCTCATTCCATAGAGGTTGTTGTGTCAATGAAGGCGTAGGCGCCTAGTTCGTGGATAGAAGAATCGAACGGGGACACTAGGACCGTGGTGGCGAGAAAAGATTGGATAGAAGGGGAATCAAGGCAAGGCTCCTGATTGCGAGCGATCGATATCAAGTAGCCGCGTGGAGTTGGACCATCACTCGTTTCCTTTACATACGTGGAAAATGGTGACCTTTGCCCCTTCAATCTTGCCAACGTACAAGTCGAAATGCAAACCGTTTCGATTGCCTCGATTTCTATCCCGATCCAAGCATAGAATCGGACAACATTCCTTGAGTAGAGGGTGAACGCAAGGGTGCGAGTTGTGTTCTTGCTGCATCTCATGGATTGACGTTTCTTCACATCTCAAGTGGAACTGTGGCGAGTCAAACAACTCTTTGCCCTCGTGTGGCACGAGATGATTCATGCAATGTCGACATTGGGGCAATGGCCATGACGTCCATGCCGAGTGAAACTCTTCGATGCTTTATCATGCATGCCTTTCGAAACAGATAGAAACCACGTTTGTCGTATTGTATTTGTCATGAAGAATCGAACGAAAAGGGCATCGATTGATAGAGGATGGTATGTTTTGTTGGTGGCCGCACCTATCAACCACACCACTCGTACATGGAGTGGAAGTGAAGAATGCGAGTGGCAGATCCACGATGCAAGAGATGTTGACGAAGGTTCGGAGGTCTCGAATCGTCCTCCTACAACGCAAGGTGGGATCCAGAAGGCACCTCAGACACACCCGCTTTGCACCGTAGCCGCTCGTACATCTCTCTTGGCTTTTGCGGATCGTATTGACTCAAGTGCTGGTCAAAAACGTGGAATTTCACCGCATCACGCTGGGACCCCCGTGGGCCAATGGCTTGTTCGGTTGAAAACCGCCATGTTGGCCACGAGTCCCTCCACCCCATCCCCACGTCCGTGTGGTTTCGGTCTTTTCCCATTCGAAAGGGATTCGTTGATCCAGAACGGTTCCCTTGGGAAAGGGAAACGAACCGAGGAACCCCGGTGAGATGACTCGGTTTGGCTTCGCCTTCACGTCGCCATAACCACGTGAAACGCGGCTTGGAACGCAGCTGTGCGCGCCAGCGATGCCGTTCTCGTGCGCACGCGCGCGGTCATGTGGATCTTCTCCAGCCGTGTTCCGTTGGCCGCAAGAAGCGATGGCCTTCCGAAGCCTCCTGCAACAGACGATGAGCCGACGCGTGGGCCTTCCGTTGCTCACCACGTTCACGTTCAGCACGGCCGTCACTGGTGCGGTTGCTGCTGCACAGGAATTCCCGATGCTTCACCGATTGAGCATGTACAGCGCAAAAGGGTTCTGGAGCATGATGGGAGGGAACTCAGAAACGCCCGCAACCTCAGATCCTTCGGGGAGTGGCACGCCCACCACACCCGAGAAGAAAGCCAGCAAAGAAGAGAATGGATGGCCACTGCGGTTTGCAGCCGGAGCTGCCATGTTGCCACACCCAGACAAGGTGCACAAAGGCGGGGAAGATGCTTACTTTATTGCTGAGAACGAAGAAAGCTCGGGAATCAGCGGCGTGGGAGTGGCAGATGGGGTAGGAGGCTGGGCAGATTTAGGCGTGGATGCTGGCGAGTACTCAAGGCTGCTCATGACCAACGCAAAGGGAGAGGTGCTATCAGCCAAGCCTGGAGAAGTCGCACCTATTGATGTAATAATCAAGGCACACCGAGAGACTCTCACGCAAGGGTCATCCACCGCTTGCATTGTTGTCTTCGAGAAGGACACACTTCATGCAGCAAATCTCGGGGACAGTGGTTTTGTCGTGGTGAGGGATGAAGACGTCGCGTTCAAGTCTCCTGCCCAACAGCACGGCTTCAATTTTCCGTTTCAACTTGGGTGTGACGTAGGTTCGGACCCACCTCAAGTCTCGGATGTGCATGACGTGAAGCTGCAGCAAGGTGATATGATCGTGTTAGGCACAGATGGGCTCTTTGATAACATCTTTGACGAGGAGGTGGCCGCTCTTGCAACTGTTGCACGTAAGAAGGGATTGGATCCAACAGGTGTTGCGGGGGTTCTCGCTTCGGCAGCGCAGAATCGGGGTTCTGATCGCTTCTGTGTGAGTCCTTTCTCAGTCGGTGCTAGAGAAGCAGGATTCTTCTACCAAGGTGGAAAGCTAGATGACGTCACCGTGGTGGTGGTGTTCGTGGAGCAGGCTCGCAGTAAACTGTAAAATTGTTGGGCAAAAGAGATTGCATTCAGGCTGATTGGGATTTATTCACTACGTCAGTGGGCGATTGAGCTATGCGCGTTCTCAGACTTGGAGGGTCTCTTCCTCTTCCAAAGCATCTTTCACTGTCTGAACCACTTGCTCGATTCTGGCTAGGTTTTCCTCGATGTATGTCTTGTGTGTGAGGAGAACGTCACACGCTGCGGTCAGTTGGTTGTAGAGGTGCTGTGTTTCTGAGGTGCATGTTCGATACAATCTGTCAAGGTCACGTTGGAGACTTGCAACCTCCTCTTCGCTCTCACGCAGGTGCTGCTTCCCGTCGTTCTTGAGAGATTCAACATACTTCTCGATGCTTGCAGCTTCTTCCATGGCTGCCCGAACTTCTTCGTCAATTTTGTCTTTATCGCTTCTGTAAGAATTCTCGAGCTTCTTCAGTTGGCTCTGTAGTTCTTGGATTTCCTTACGCACTTTCTCCAAAGATTGATCACTTAGCCTCTTCTTTTCCGACAGCTCAGAGAGTTCCTCCACCAGGCTCTTGCGTTGCTTGCTGTATGATTCCTTGAGCTTCGCCAGGGCTGGCTTGATGGATGACCGCATGTCGACTCCAAGGATCTCTTCTGCAGAATTTCCGTTTGTATCCACTCCGAGCTCGTAGTGCACACCTTCTGCCCGTTTGGCGGTGGAGGGTAGAAGCTTCAATCTTTCTGCCACCTCGTGGTATTCCTCGACGTGGCGTTCAATCTCCTCGAGTTTCAGATCAATGGAACCCTGGTGCTCTCTGACCAACTTCTCAGCCGCTTCTTTCTGTTCTGCAATTTTTTCTAGAGTCGCTTGAAGATCTTGCTTTTCTTTTGTCATCCTCTCCACATCAACCAGGTTGACTTCCTGGCGGGAGACCTTTTCTTTTAGAGCCGCGCACTCTGCCTTGACACGTACCATCTCTGCATTCCTTTGTTCCACGTCACGCTCTCGGTCCTTCACCTTCTTTTCAAACGTTGCTTTGTGTTCTTCAAGGCCTTGGATAAGTCCTTTGTACTTCTCGACATCCCGGAGGAGGTCGGCCTTTTTCTTTTGAACCATGGCCAAGGGTGTTTCCCCCCGCTTCAGTTTGTCGATCTTTTCCTGCAGCTGGGTGTTCTTCGTTTCCATCTCTGTGGAATAGGCATCGGTTTCAATGAACTTTTGCTTGAACGCATCCCTGAGGTCTTCTTCCAACGCATTGCACCTCTCGTCATCCCCTGCCAGAAAACATTCGTAAGACCTCCCAACGTATTGAAAGAATGCCTTTGAGCCATCGTCCGAATCGAACGCTTCATCTTTGACTGCTTCAGCTTCTTCTTCGTAGACGAGCAGCTCGACCAGCCAATTGAGGGCTGCAAGCAAGGATGGCCAGGTATGCGTGCTTCCGACGGTGTACAGTGCGCTTTTGCTGATGGGGAAAGGATACTGCAGCTTCTTGAAGATGAGGATGATTTCGTCTTCCACTTTTGCGCCTAGTTTGAAGTTCGGATCGATTTTTCGGAAGAGGAACTGCACGATGTGCACGAATTCCTTGCTTGTCGGTGCGGTGAGCAGCTTGGTGGAGAGCGGTTGATCGTACCCGTGCGAGGTCAGGTAGTTGATGAGATTCCTGATGCACGTGCCCATGTAGTTTCGATCGGTGATTGGTCTCGGATCTGCCTTCACCTGTCCCGGTTTGCCGAAGAAGGAAGCTCTGGTGTGGTTGGAGGTCTTTCCTTGCCCGGATTCCGGCGCGTGGGCCATGGTCAGACGCTTGCTGGCGCCCGTTCCGACCCGTGCGCCTCCTGTTCCCGCTCGGGTGTTGACTTGGGCGGGGCTGAGACCGCCCAGGGTCCTCCTGCGTCCTCCATCCATGCTCTCGTCCCTCCCTTCCGCACGTGCGCGCGTTCGTGGCGAAGGCGCAATGCCTTCCACCTCGATCGTGTCTGAACCTTCGTTTGAATTCGAAACACGGGGCGGGGCAAGGGGGGGAACGCCCCCCCCCCCCAACGGTCGGATTCCAGGGGAGTTTCTTCTCGGATGTGTGGGGGGGGGGTGGGGCGAGGGTGGGGGGCAAGGACTCGAAGGGGGGAGTGGGAGAGGTGATGGGGACGTGTGGGAGACCAGACGAACCCAACCAAGGGAAGGTCCATGGAGATGACAAGAGGAGACGTCTTCGTGGCCCGCTCGATTGCCGATGTCATGGCGAAGATGCGTGGAAGGGATGGACGGACTGCCGGGAAAGCCGTGCGAACGGATGGAATCCAATCCAATGGGTCCATGGGACGCCTCTCTCGACGATGCGATGCGACCTCATGAACCACAACGCCGCCTCTCTTTCGGATTGAAGCGTCCCCACGCCTTCGTGAGGATCCACCATGGAACGGTCATGGCTGGTGCTGCGTCCAAACCACACCCAGGAGGCCTACACCCATCGCAAGGACAGACGGAACGTCGGATGTGCGATCCACCGTCCGTTTTCGGCGGCGGCGCCGCGGCCGATGTTCCAGCTGTCTCGTTCCAGCCAATCAGGTGCGTTTCGGGGATCCAGATCTCGTCCCTCGAATCCAGATCCACTCCTCGAACGGGTGGAACCCGAACCTCGAACCGGTTCGAAAGGGAGGACCTTCGGGTCTGTCCCTTTCGGAGACGCCGGTTCAAGGCGATCCGACGTCCCGGTCGATCCTCCCCAACCCTCCCCCCGGAGTCTCCCGGAGATCCCTGTGTTCTTCCGAGGAATCCCGTCCAAGATATCGATATCTTTTCCCCTCGAGGTGTCGATTCGAGGACCCACCCTCCAGCCCCACCTGCGCGTCTAAATTCCTCCCGGATGACCTCGACCCACGATGCACGCCCGTACCACGCCCTCCTCCAAGTCGAGGGGGGTTTCAGGAGCGAGGGTCGGTTGGACGGCTGCAGTGAAACCATCCAGTTGCGCGACAGAAGGCGCCATAACCAGGCGTCGCATGGCGGCTTTCCACATCGCCACGTGCTCTCCAGCAGGTCCGAAGGTCGCCTGGATGCGTCCTGAGATCGGACACGGGACCAAAAAGGGAAGGAGAAGAAGTGGGAAAAAGCATGCGCCTGTGGGTCATGCAGGACCGACCGTGAACCTGAAGAACAAAGTCGAGAGGACGAGACAATGGAGCCAAGACAAAGTGCAACCGGTGGTGCGAGAGGCATGGCTGGTGTGCAGCCTCAATGGTGCAGTAGGTCTGGCGTGGCTGTGCGGACTGGGAAGGGCACTCTCGAACTTGACGCAGTATTGGTTGCAAGTCCTGTTTGATGGATCCTGTAAGTCCTGGGGCTTCGAGGAACTCAAGCTCGAACAGTTCTCCTACGGGAGAGCAGCACCGAAGATCAAGGCTGCCAAGTGGAAGATAGTTCCTGGTAGTGTAGAGACGGATGATGTGGAGGAAAAATTTACAACCAGTGCAGAGCTCGAACTGGATCTTGCTTTTCATGCCAAGGAGATGGCTGTAAGGTTATGCGCACTACCAGGGCTGATGCGCCTCCCTACACGAGTAGCAGCATGTGGTGTCATGGCAGAGGCAGTCCTCCTGATCCAAGCAACATTCACGGTTTGCAAAAGAAGGCATGTGCTTTGGTCCTTCCTGCCGTCACTACCGCATCTTGCCGAGCTTAAGTTCTCGTTTGTGCAGCCCCCCAAGTTTCAGGCTGATATACGTCCTGCCACTGCAACTAAACTAGCATCCTTGAAACTTGGCCACATTATTGATTTGCCCATGCTCAGGCAAAAGATAGACAATGCACTGATGAAGTTAATGGGAGCACCACAGTTCCTCACGCTGAACATGGCAACACTTTATGCACACAAATAACCTGTGCAGCCGCAAACCTTGCAAAAAGTTGGCTTCTAGAATAAGGCATGATTTTAATACAATATGCATGGACTGCATGGATTTTTTATACACATGGCAATCTTGCAACTCCGGGCCCTGCTCTATTTGATGCGAGACCTTACATCAGCAATCATGCAGAGACGTACATGATGGAAGACGGCTTGCGTGTGAACTGCACCAACAAGTACAGATCGTCGTTGCTGGGGTTTGCAATGGCTTGCAATCCTTCCGTTCGTTGGCAGCATTGGGTACGATATTTGGATGGTTCCCTTGGCAGCACAAGCTTACGCCGGCAGCATGCCATTAAACAAGCAGAGCACTAGGATAAGAAGCGAGGCCAGAGAAGCAGTGCTTCAGGTAACACCATCGACTTCTGTAGACATGCGGGCTCTATGCTGCAGGCTGTATGGGACAGTTGGCACAGAACGGAGCATGCTTTCCAATTGCAACTATATCGGTGCACGACTGATCTGCCATGCCTGACCCACTGTATTGCGATTTCATTATGCACGAGGGGATATGCCGGCACATCCAGGATTTCAATGAAGTGGCTCTTTTTTTCCATTGGGGTTTCTTCCGTCGGTCTGAACTAGGTGCAGAACGTCAAACTCTGAGCAGACCCTGAGATGTTTTGGATGCCGTGCACCGCAATCGATGCCCTCATGTTGCCTGGTGACCATGCGAATATGCATGTCCAACAAGTTGATCGAACCCGTCTCATGAATCTACTGCAATCAGGACCCCCCCGACGATGATACCTACCGATACAACAAAGTCAACTTCCGACGAGATGAGGTCTAGGAATGCACTGACGATCAACCTGAACCCAGTGAAGACGACTCCCATGCCAATCACCAGCGCCATGCGTGGGAGTCGATCGACCATATGTCCAAGAATGGAGTACATGGCCCTGACTGTCACTGTACCCCACAGCTGCGATGAATACAGTGAAAACATGTCTTTGGATATTTTCCATGTGTCGGGAAGTGAGTCGAGGGCAAACACTGCATCTGTCAGAGCGATAAAGACGAGGACTAAGAACAAGGGGGTCGGTTTTCGATCGTTGCTTTTGAACAATCTAGATCCCTCGTAGTCAGCGGAGAAGCTCATGATGTAGGATGCTCCCTGATAGACCTTGAGCGACTGGACTCCCGTCACTTCCTCCTCGTTTTCTTCCCTTTTTCCGGACATCCAGAGCAGGTATCCACCCGGGATGCATGCGAGCCCGGCCATTGGAAAGAGAGCTGTTCTCATGGTCATCACGGCACCCAGACCCAAGGTCACGATGGAGAAGCGAAAGACGAGGGATGTTAGCAGGCTCCATCTGAGCAGTGCGTTGACACCATCTTGTGGCACTTTGAAGTACGTGAAGACCGCCAGCATGACGTTGAGATTGTCCAGCGACATGATGCATTCCCACATGTATGCGTAGATGAAGTTGAGGCTGGATTTCCTACCACTGGCTTGGAGCACCCCCATCCCATACACCACGGCCAGCACGAAGCTGTGGAGGGTTCTGATGGTCACTGCTTCGAACACGTCTCCTTTCAAGCGTTGCACGAGGTTGGCGAGCTTCCCTTCCCCCATGTCGCTCGTTCCATCCGCCACCACCCAGCCTGTCTCTCCCTCCAGGCCCTGGCTTCGTCTCTCCCCCTCCTTCCCTTCCCGTCCCGAGGATCCCGGACGCCTTGGGGTCGCCCCCAATGCCGCCCCTGTGGCAAAACCTCCCGAGTTAACCCCGTCGTTAACCCGACGGGTGGGGCGCTTGTTCCCTTCGGATTTTTTTCTTTTTTTGGCGGGAACCCGGCCTTCGGCATGGCGACCAGCCACACGCGATGGAAGGCGAGGCGCAGCACGTCCACTTCGAAGGAGATCGAGGAGGTGGAAGAGGCTTTGAAGAGGTCCTTGGACGAGCACGAGGAAGAGACGGTCCCGGACTCGGAAGGAGACGGACGCACGACGGACGACGAAGAAGACAGGCAGGCCAAGACCAAGAGGAGGTCGAAGAACAGCCTCTCGAGCGATGGAAAGATTCCCAACAAGAAGACTCGGATCGTGATCGAAGATTCGGACACGTCCGAAGCAGGAGAAAGCAGCGAGAAGGACGAGTCGGAGTTCTCGGAAGGATCCTCCTCCGAAGAAACCGAAGACGAAAACACAGACGAAGACGAAGATCTCAGCGACGAAGAAATGGTTGCGACCAACACAAGTAAAAAGAACAGAGACACACGCCAGAATAAGGATGTCCAGAAGAAAGGCCAAGTGACGAAGGCCGCCTCTTGCCCTCCCAGCAAGAAACCGAGCGTGGGACAAGTGGGAAAAGCAACAGCAGCGACAAGAAAAACGACGACCCCGACACGCAGAACAACTCCTCCGCACCCACCCAAAGAATCGCAAAAGACCAAGACACAACCCAAGGCACCCGCACCATCTGGCAAGCACACCTTGCACTCGCAGTCACCCTTCCCACCCGAGACCACGGCACGAACACAATCGCCCACCAACGCACCTTCTCCGAGCACCATCCCCCTTTGGAAAAGAAGAATGGTACCAGGATTGGTGCGCAGCAAAGTATCTGTCGCTGGCAAGCCCCTCTGTGCCCCAGCGTCGCAGAAACGCGTGGTACCGGGACTTTCTGCTCCCAAGCTTGGCTGAAGCGTGGCGCGAAACCCTGGAATAAGTCATGCTGCAACTGCCCGGCGTACATAGCAACCAGAACTCCGGCTTCTACCTCACACACCGACGCATTTCGGAGGGGAGAAGCAGATGAAATGCACAGATAAACCCTACTGTCCAGGTGAAACTAGTGCGTCGATGCTCCAACTTGCGTTACGGCATAAATTTATGTACATGAAGACACAAGTTTGTGAAATCACACACCGCGCTTCATTGCCGCCCCACTCCCAGGCCTGGCTCGCCTGTTGTCTCTTTCGAGCAAAATCGCCACGATTTTTTTTATGGCCGACACCCTTGTTGCAGGTTCTTTC
The DNA here is from genome assembly GCA_020975725.1 of Picocystis sp. L7. NCBI lineage: Eukaryota > Viridiplantae > Chlorophyta > Picocystophyceae > Picocystales > Picocystaceae > Picocystis > Picocystis sp. L7. The sequence goes on from QXJR01000010.1 coordinate 198,625, forward strand.
AGGTGCTCCGTGTAGAGGGCTATCCATTCCCTCCTCCGCACGGCCTGCACTCCAGCACCAACAACCAAGGCCAGCACGAGGAGAAGTAAGATGGTGCCCAACCAAGAGAGAAGCCGACCGGGTTTCGATGGCGTACTGGCCAACGTGTAGCTCTGCGGGCAGGCATGAATGGTGGAGTATACGATGGTGTACTGGCACATCTCTTCTTCTTCTGCGTAGTGATCCTCGTCCATCTCGTGTTCAAGGTCAATGTTTGGGTCCAGGTTTTTGGATTGAAAGGGATCACAGAGCAGCACGATCTTCGTTTCCCTGGGAAAATCTTCCCATTCGTCGTGGTTGCCTTCAATGGCCGCAGCCGCTGTGCGTTTTCTAGGCTTGCTCACTCTTCTTCTGCACATTTGACCGTCCTGATACGTGATGCTGACACCCCATTGAGGCTGGTCTCTGTCCACTACTTGGTATCCCCAATTCTTCGACGACCCCAGACGGAAGCATGTGTCTTCGGAGTCTTGGATTCCACCTCGGAAATGGTAGGGTTCCTCTCCTCGCTCTCCCAGTCCATCTTCGTAATCATCTTCTTCGAACCTCTCTTCATAGGACGTCTGGAACACGCTCCCTGCCCCGAGCCCAGCTTCTTTGCATGTATCTGGCAAGACGAGGTTCGGCACGTTTCCGCACAAATTGAAGTAGTAGTTGTACCTTTTGTGTGGATGGTCGAACCTTCCACCAGGCACTCCTTTGAGCACAAACGCGGAACGCATATCTTTGGCCAGGAAATGCAGAGGACTGAGGTCGTACACGGCTCCGGTGGACCCGTCTCGCAACACGCACGTTTCTGCGTCCACGGAGTCCTTTCTCCCGATCGAATTTGCAGTGACGTTGTTCATCGTCCCCTCGTTGTTGTACCTCCGGCTGGCGATCTGGTTCATGGCTGCTTCCACTTCTTCTTTGATGGATTTGGTGGGTCTTCGATCTCTCGGCTTGCCACGGATCTCGAACGCACCCATGCCGGCCTTGGCTTCCCGTCCCAACGATCCTGAGGCCGTGCAGAAGCTCGCCACCACCATCAAGAAGCATAGCAGGGAGGCTTTCGCGCCTGCACGCCACTCGAAGCCGCGCTTCGCCATCCCGATCGCGCGCTCGTGCCGGACCAGATCGTCCACGTGCGAGAACTTCCCTAGCGAATATTCGTATGCACGGGTGTATGGATGGATCCACCCATGCGAATATTCGTAGCGGCGGGGGTCGATGGGCCTTCCTTTTCGTACGGTTTCGAACCTGGACGACAACGGGTTCGATTGGAAGGTGAATCGGGACGTAGACCGGAAAGGGATCGGGTTCCGAAGGAAAGGTGTCGATGGACGGCACGTGATCGAAGCGTGTCCGCGCGCCGGTGGGCGGCATTGCCATGGACGCACCAGGAACGTACATGGATGCATGGAACCACCCTCCCACGCTGCCAGGCGCGGAAGGCAACCCCCTCCAGTCGCGGACGCTGCCTCTGGTGCGACGGCCAAGAGACCGACCGTCCCCACCTTCGAGAATAAACTCCTTCGGGGTTGGCCCAGCCACGCCCAGGTGTCGGTTTCTTTCGTCCATTTTCGACGTGTGTCGACGAAGAGGTGCGTACGTCGACGGAGCTCGGACGGCAATTGAAGGACGAATCGGGCTCTTCCGGGAACCAGGGAACGTGTGGGACGTCCAGGAGGACGCGTGGAGGCGTGGAAATGACCGTAGGAAGACCCAACGCACGCCCAAGCGTCGTGTACGAAGCAACTGGCCAATGGAGATGGACTGACGGAAGTGGCGTCGAAACCGGACGAATACGCAGGATCGAACATGTACTTCATCGCCAACGTCGCGTGCTTCTTCTTCGGAGTCGTCGTGCCCACCTGCGCCTCCATACTCACGATTGATACCAAGTCCACGGAAGATGAAACCCAATGGCTGATGTATTGGGTCGTCTATGCAGTCTACATGTCCATCGAGAAGCTGCTCTCGAAAGCCATCCTGTACGTTCCCTTTTACGAGGGAATCAAGCTGGTTGGAATCCTGTGGCTCATCGCCCCGCAGACCAAAGGAGCAACACTCATCTACCAATCGGTCATCCAACCGGCTGTGCAGCACGTCATCCAAATGCCAGTCGTTCAGCATTACCTCCAACGCTTGGATCATCCGTTGGCTCGGCAGTTGAGCGGTCGCAAAGCCGGTGCAAAATCGAAATGAGCAGCCTTGGCGGTGCACTTGATGAATGGATGGAAGAAAAGGCAACCCCAGGTGGTTGCAAGCGCCCGTTGAGATGCTTTGATCGGATGAAGGCACCACGACGGGCAATCTCAACGAGGACCAGGAAGGCACGCGAAACGACCTTTCGGAACGCATGAAAACACACGTTAAAGTCGGAGAAGGTAGATTTTCGCCACCTCGTCGCCTTCCTGAACACGAAGCACAGGTCGGAGCTCGTACGCACGCGAGAGTTCGTTCGGACCTCCTGGGACTTCGTTCCCGCACACGGAACTGTCGAGTCCCAAGCATCCCGTTCATCCGCCATGTACGCGTCGATTTCGATCGACGTCCGCTCGTCCAAGTCCCGAAGATCCCGTCGATTGCAGGCGCTCGTCTCGCAATCGTGCGCACGACAGGCACAGGTTCGCGAGCAGGAAGGACGCATTCCTTGTCCATCGCCACCGTCGACGTGGGAGTTCGTCCAGGTGCGACTTCCGGAAGCGTGTCTTCGCCATTCGTTGTGGCGTGAGAGGTACCTCCTGCACCTTGACGTGCCACAGACGTCGCTGTCTTGACATGTTCGCGACGGATGGCGTCATCTGCTCCAATTCGCAGGAACCGACGCAAAGGAAGGTAATATACAACACGTGGCAACTGTCGCACGAGGGATCCTTCGAAGACCACCATCCTCTTCTCTCGTGCGTTCGGCACGGTGTCGGAGCATCGACAGCCGAGGTGCTGGGTCCAGGGATCTCTACGTCTCAGCTGCACCAAAAAGGCGCGCCAGGTCTTGTCGTGGTGCGCGTCTCGCACCGCGGCGACCGGCGGGTTGGTCGGTTTCAGATCGGCAGTTGCCAGCTGCTGTCTCTGGCGACTGGCGTGGCGAGGATCTGGCTGGCGCTCATCTGGAGGCGTGGGAGTGCGCCTACGCCAGAATCGGACCCCCATCCCAAGGTCATGGCTCCATGGACGAGTTCCTTGGCGACGGCGACGGTGATGCCGCAACCGTCGTCTACGGGTCCTTGGACTTCGGTTTCGTCGAAGAACACCTCCATGATGGCTCCTCCTTCCGTCCTTTCGATTTCCAAGGAGACGTTCCCGGGCAGCTTCTGGATCCGGTACGCGAAGGCCACGTCTTGTTCTTCCACGCACATGTCGAAGGTGCCTTGGCTTCCCAGCACTTCCGGTCCCGTTCCCTTGGATCCGCTTCCTTCTCCACCGGCGCGCGCCTTCCCGCGCCTCCTGCGACACGGGTGCCTCCAGCAGGTCCCACGTGGGACCTTCCCACCCGACGCGACGCGCATCTTCCGATCGCGAGGTGCGGCTCGGCACGTGTCGTGGACGTCGACCGTGCGCCACGAGACGTCCACGTGCCTCGACCGAACCGTATCGAACCCGAAACCGTACCCGAAGGGAGAAAGGGGGGAAGGGGGAGAGGAAGGCCGCCAGGGAGTTTATTCTGTCCAGGGGGGTTGGAGGTCACGCGACGAAGGCGCCGGTGGAAAACTGGAGCGCGTGAGGCGGTGGAGGCGCACCGATCCAGTCCGAGACGTGCGTGGGAAGCAGACCGAGCTTGTTGAGCTTCCACAGGCCCATCAGCATCCCGCCGAAGTGAAGCAGGCAATACAGGAGGCGTGGACCCGCCACGTCCACCTTGCCGTCCCGAAACGGTTGGAACGTCTTGCCGGATCCGAAGATCGACTTCAATGGCGTGGATATGCTCGTGAACGTGATGATGATGCTGAAGATCTGGATCGAATTGCCGCTCATCCACATCATGAAACCCTGCATCAACATGGCACGAAACGGCGACTGGGCCAGCTCCCAGCATTTCTGCGATGCGCGCGTGCGACGCGCGTCCGCACGCACGAGTCAGCATCGGAACGCTTTCCGGCACACCTCTCAAGCGTCGGTCGCGCGGTTCGATCGGCTCGCGCCTCTTTCTCGGGCCCAAGGAAGGTGTCTTGTTCCCAAGCGAAACCCGAGCATCGACGTCTCCGCACGCACCCGTTGCTTGAGGACCGCATCGGACGTCGTCGTTTTCTCCTGCACGTTTCCTTTCGCGCTCCCTTCGCCTCTCTGTTGTTCCGTTCCAGGTTTCGCCGCTCCCACCGTCAGTGCCACGCACGTCTTCCTTCCTTCGTCGCTTTCCCGCCGTCGCACGCGTTCCTTTCGTCTCTCTCCACCCACGTTTTTGAAGCCGGCACATCCGGGTGGATCTTCGATCCCCTTGCCGACGCCTTGCGTTTCCAGAGGCGGCATGCGCCACCGTCGCAGCTCGGCCATCGCCTCTCGAACGTGTCCGAATGGGTCGGATCCCCACCCCTCACCTCTCCCCCCAAAGGGGACCCCCTTTCCTTCCAAAAGGGGAGGGGGGTACCGCGGGTCGACCGGAACGAAAGGGATTCGCACCGCCTTTCGAAACCGGACCACGCGCGGGTTCGAACCCGATGGGATCCCCTTTGAAGGAGGAGGAGGGGAAAGGACCTCTTCCACGTGGAACGACCGACGCCATCGTCGGATTGATCGGATCCGAAACTGGAAGAGACGCCATCATGGTGGACGTGGACTTCGACCTCGTCGTGATCGGAGGAGGGAGGTGAGAGAAAGGAAGGAGAAGGAAACGAACCAACGAGAACGCAGGAATCGAAGTGCGAAGGAGCCGTGAGGGAACGGACGTCGGAAACACCATCGTGGGAACGAAACACAAACGAAGCGGAACGGATGGATGGAAGAGGTGGACGGAAAAGAGACTGACGGACGTGCGTGCATGACGATGGCCAAACGACGTGGCAGCGGGGGCGTGAGAGCTTCGAGGATGTGTGCACACACCGGTGCCAAAGTAGCCATCGTGGAGATGCCTTTCAGCATGGTCTCGGGAGCACAGAAAGGAGGCTTTGGAGGCACCTGCGTCATCCGCGGGTGCGTGCCCAAGAAACTGCTCGTGTACGCATCCAAGTTCCCCACCGAGTTCGAAGATTGTCGTGGATTCGGATGGTCTGTCGATAAAATGCCCACGTTGGACTGGAAAACACTCATCGCGAACAAGACCAAGGAAGTAGAGCGCCTCAATGGTCTGTATGGAAGGATGCTTGACAATTCTGGCGTAAACACCTTCGAAGGAACGGGAAGGCTGGTGGATCGAAACACGGTCGAGGTCACCCAGGCCACCGGAGAGAAGATCCTGCTGCGCACCAACAACGTCCTGATTGCCACGGGCAGCAAGGCCTTCAAGGTGCCAGTCCCTGGGCACGAGCACGGCATCACCTCTGACGAGGCACTGTGCCTTCCCGATCTGCCCAAGAAGATAGTTATTGTTGGAGGAGGCTACATAGCGGTGGAGTTTGCGTGCATATACAATGGCTTGGGTTCTGAAGTCCATCTTGTGTACAGGCAAGGACTCCCCCTGCGTGGTTTCGATGAAGAGTGTCGCGAACTGGTGGCGGAGAACCTCTCCAAGCGAGGAATCACGCTGCATCCGAAGCACAACCCGAAGAAGATCACGCCATCTGACGGTGGTGGCTACTCGATCACCATCAAGGATCATCAGGTGGAAAAGGATATTCAGGCCGATGTCGTGATGTGGGCCACTGGACGCAATCCCAATTCCAAGGGGATTGGTTTGGAAGAGAACGGAGTCGTTCTTGGAGCTAAAGGAGAGATCAAGGTAGACATGTACTCTCGTACCAACGTACAGAACATCTGGGCAATTGGAGATGTCACCGATCGGATGAACCTCACCCCAGTGGCCATCATGGAGGGCATGGCACTGGCAAAGACTATGTTTGGGGACGCTCCCACCTCACCGGACCACAAAAACGTCCCTTCTGCTGTTTTCACCCAGCCGCCTTTGGCATCTTGTGGCCTCACGGAAGTTGCCGCGACGGAAGAATTGGAGGGAGAGCTGGATGTGTACACGGCAAAGTTCCGACCCATGCGTAATACTTTGAGCGGTAGGGACGAGACTACCTTCATGAAGCTGATTGTTCACGTGCCCACGGGACGAGTGGTGGGTGCCCACATGGTGGGGGAGGATTCTCCAGAGATCATGCAAGCCATTGGGGTTGCCATGAAGTGCAGCGCCACCAAGGCTCAGTTCGATTCATGTGTGGGGATCCATCCCACCACCGCAGAGGAATTCGTGACCATGCGCACTCCCACCCGTCGGGTGTCTTGTCACACCCGTCAAGCTTAATTTTTGGACCTTTTTCTTGCGACCAAGGGAATGCTGGTGGATGGCTCCTTTCCAGCTTGTCCTTTTCTCTCCACTCCCCCATCCGATCACGTGATTCCGAGACTGGTCCCCAAGATCCGGGGTCGGCATCCCTTCTCACCCCGGATGCATGTCGGTTCGAACCCCGTCCTCCTTTCCTTTCGAAAGGGAAGGTCTTCCGGTTCACCGATCCGGTAGATCCATGGCCCCGTCCCGACGCTGCGTTCGAGGGCCCGGGACTCGTCCGTTCCCGTCGAGGAATGTCCGGCCTTCCCCAATGGGCGAGGGGGACAGGGCACCCCATTCCTCGACGGGTGATGGAGTATCCTCCCGACGAGCACCGATTCGCCTCATTTCGCGGTTCGAGGCGCGACGAATCGCGCTTCGTGGAGGCGCACGCGTGCGTCCACCGTGTCAAGACGCAGGTCTGGGATCGATCTGCGGTCATGTCCTCGCCCAGACGTGCAGCATTGCGGGGTGCGACGCCGGAAGTCGCGCCCGCGGAGGTGCTGGAAGTGAACGATTTGGACTTCGACGACTTGTTCGTGTCGCATCCGCCTGCTGCTTCGGAGGGTTCCGAGACGCCGCTCTCGCAGTCTCCATCGGCGTTCGTGATCACCACACCGCCACTTTCGCCTGCCCTGAGGCGCACGCCCAGCCTAGCTGCGATGGCAGCGGCGGAAGAGCGGCTTGAAGCCGCGGCGGCTGCCTTGTCCATCCCGGGACGTGTTCATGCACCCACAGGGGACGAGCAGATGGAAGAAGAGAAGGAAGAACAGAAGAACGAGCGAGTGGTCAGCTCTTCAGCAGGGGTTGGACCCTCGGACTTCGAATTGCTCCGCGTGGTGGGACAAGGGGCCTTTGGTAAGGTGTTCCAGGTGAGGAAGCTTAGCGACAGGAAGATTTTTGCCATGAAAGTTATGCGCAAAGACAGAATCCTGGAAAAGAACCACCTGCACTACCTCAAGGGGGAGAGGGATATACTCACAGCCGTCGTCCACCCATTCATTGTCACCTTGCGCTACTCCTTCCAGACTTCCAGCAAGCTGTATCTGCTGCTGGACTTCATCAATGGGGGGCATTTGTTCTTCCAGCTGTACCGTCAGGGAACCTTTGACGAGCCGCTGGCTAGATTCTTCATTGCTGAGATTGTTAGCGCGGTGAGTCACCTGCATGGTGTTGGGGTGATACACCGAGATCTAAAACCAGAGAACATTTTGTTGGATTCAGAGGGTCACATCAAAATTACGGATTTTGGCCTGGCCAAGGACAACATCACAGATGATTGTCGCACAAACAGCTTCTGCGGAACCTTGGAATACCTCGCGCCAGAAATCATTGCAGCAAAGGGGCACGGGAAAGCAGTTGATTGGTGGAGTGTTGGGATTTTACTCCATGAGATGTTGCTTGGCGTGGTCCCTTTCCGCAACAGAAACAGGGGAACCTTGCAGAAGAAGATCATGACGGACAAGATCAAGCTTCCACCCCACCTAACTGCAGAGGCTCACTCGATCTTGAAGGGATTACTGCAGAAGGACCCTACAAAGCGCTTGGGAACAGGTCCCAACGGTAGTCAGGATTTGAAGAAACACCCGTTCTTCAAAGGGATCAAATGGGACAAGTTGGAATCAAAGTCCATCACGCCTCCATTCAAACCGCAAGTGGATGGGCCTGAGTGTGTCCAAAATTTCGACACCATGTGGACAGACATGCCGGCAGAAGAGACCCCCGCCAATACGCCTCATGGCTATCCTTCTGATGCGTTTGCGAAGTTCACGTACGTGGACCAGAGCTTGTTGACGACATTTTAGGAAGGAGGACTGCAACCGATTCTAAATTTTCATTTGTCAAATACATTATTTGTCCTTCATGCAGCGATCACTTGTACGAAAAAGGAGGCTTAAGCCTCATCTGATTTTCTTGGGCCTCAATGCTTCTATGTCTCTCAGCTCTATTCCTATTTCGGTGTCTGTCTCGATGCCCACATCCTGGTAGAATTGCTTGGGTTTTTTGCTGACATTCTCGAGGATGGGGTCCACGATGTCATTGACCATTCTCTTTCGCTTCTTCCACGCATTCAGAGCCTCGTCAAAGGCCTTGACGATGTTCTTCTTTTCCGCATCGGGAACCAGTGTTTGCGACTCCTTGATTTTGGCGAGCCTTTCCTTCATTTCCTCGTTTTCTGCAGCCAGCTCCTCGACTCTCCTGGCAAGCTCTTCATCGCTCAACGCGTTGGACGCTTGATTCAAGCTCTGTTCGAGCTTACCCACCACTTCGCTCTCCTGCTTGACTGTGTCCTGCAGCTTCTTCACCTTCTCTTCGAGTTCCTTGGTTTCCTCCGGGCTCAGGTTCGGCAGGTTATCCTGGCGCAGCATGTAAATTTTCTGCTTCCCGTAGTCCTTTTGCGTCAGGGTGCCTTCCGACACCAGCGCATCGAGGGATTTTTGCACCACCGCTTTCTTGATGCCGTACTTCTGGAGTGCGTCGACGGCGTTCTGGCAGTTCAAGGGTCGGTTTTGGTTCCGCACGAACTCTTCTACGACGCTCTTGGGGTCAGCACCACGTTCTGCAGATCCCTTGCCCATCTTCCCGGTCTCGTACGCGACGATCCGCGTTCGAATGGCCTCCGATGCGCTTCGACGGACGTGTTCGTCCGATTCGTCGGTTCGTGTTGTGATCTTGGCGCCTTGGAGTGGATGCCGGGTGGGTCCCATCGGACCGTCTCAAAACATCCCCACCCCATCCGATCGGGAGCCCCGAACGGGATCGAACCGAAGAGAACCCGCCGTTGGAAAGGAGGACGGACGAAAGGACCGTCGGGAAGATATCGATAGGAGATTCGAAATATCGGTGGTCCCGAGCGGGACATATCGATGACGTCGAGAGAATCTGAGACGATCGACATGGTCTCGATCCCGAGAACGCAGCATGCGCAGCACGCACGCCCTTGCGAATATTCGCCTGAACGGGCGATACCCAACGTAAGAATATTCGGCACGCAGGAAGGGGCCAAGCCGAGGGTTCGTGCGAGAACGTCCGACAACGCCTTGTCGGCCGCGATGAGCGCCACGCCTGCGAACGCCACGAGGATGATCCAGGTGGTCGAGAGCCTGATGCAGCTGTCCAACCGCGTGCCCATGCGGAGCCACCAGCGAAAGCTCCGCAATTTCGCGATGGCGATCTACAAGCAGCAGAAACACGAGAGGACGCCGAAGAAGTTGGACGCACTGTGCGACATGAGCCAGAAGCGCATCGACGAAGTGTACCAGAGATGGGGCGTGCATCGACTGGGTCCGAAGCCGATCGTGTCTGCATCGAGGGAAAGCGCACCGCCGGAAGCATAGGATCGCATGCGCCACGCAGAACCTTGCGCGTTAGGGAAACAGGGATCTGCGCGTGCGTCGCAAATAAAGAACGTGCACCCGAGTGTCGGGATCACAGCGTACGAGAGGGCATGGATCGTACCCGTCGGAATAAACGTGCATCTCCCGCTCGCTCGTCGTGTCATCACCCGTGGTCCTTGTTCTCCCCTTGCACGTTGGGGGTGGTGGTCCCCCTCGGCGCGTTCCATCCGTCGTTCGCTTTCGTCCTCCCTGGTTCGTCCCTAGAACACGGGCGTGGTGCGTTCGTTTTCCTCCACACGTACGTGGCTCCTTTCCCACGAACGCGCTGCTTTTCCTGGCGTGGCATGGGAGACACGTACGTTCCATGCGACGGCGCCACTTTCCCCATTCCCGCCTTTTTCGTCTTCCGTTTCTTCCATCGGCTGGCGTGGATCGGACAGGGCCGGTACGGCGTGGGTAGGATCGATTGTTTCGGCCTTTCCCCGACGTGGACGTCCATGGATCCCTGTCCCTTGGGTGGCGAAGCGTCCTTTTCCCCCACCGCTTGGGTGGTGCTCACCCTTCCACTCCCTTCGTTGGGTCGGATCGGGCCCGAACACCCTCCCATCCGGACCAAAAGAGAAAGAGGTTTGGACGGGTGGATGTGTTGGGTGGAGCATCGTCGCACGATCGGGCGAGGGAAGAAGGCGCACGCACACCACGTGAGGTGGACGGAACGAAGGGGTCTCGTGTGCAGCAGATCCATCGATACCGCAGGCATCCACGAGGGATGGGATCGACGACCTCCTGTACCAACGGTGCATGCGCCCAAGTACCTGGTTCCTTGGATGCATACCGTGTGTGCATCCGTGGGTGAGGCAAGGGTGTGGGGCGGCCCGTGGCGGGTGTGTCAACGATCCTCTTCCCTCGCATCCGCCCCAGGCAGAGGATGAATACCGTTCCCTTCTTCCCCCCCTCTGCCCGTGCCCTCCTTCCCCCCTCACACCCACACGACCACCGAGGGACGGGGTGTGGGGGGAGAGATCGAACGACCCATGCATTCCACCCCGAGCGGGGATCGAACCCGCGACCACAAGGTTAAAAGCCTTGCGCTCTACCGCTGAGCTATCGGGGCTGTCTCGGTTCCCTCAGGACCAGGCTCTACCCGCCAAGACAGTACCCTCATTGGTGGTTAACAAGAATGTATACCCAAGGGGTTCGTTCCATCTCGTGCGACGCTTCGAGGACGAAGCGAAGCGACGACGAAGTGGCGCAAGCGCAGGAACGAACGCATGCGGAACGATCGGGACGAAAAAGAGAGGCGAGGAAGACGATCGCTCGATGCCACGAGCCTTTTATTCGAAACTGCGATCGTACTCGCGCTTCTTGTCGGGATCGCGAAGCACGTGGTACGCTTCCAAGATGCGTTTGAATTCCTCCTCCAGCTTCTGCTTGCGCCTAGGATCCTTCTCGCGGTCCGGATGCTTCCGCATGGCCACGTGTCGGAAGGCTTTTTTGACGTCTTCCAAAGACACGGAACGGCCGATCTGATGGAGACCCAAGGTACGGTAGTATCCTTTCGGATCCTTGGCTTGCTTCTGGCCCGTCCACCGCCGCTTGGTGTACTGCTCGTGCGTCTTCTGCTGCTCCTCCCAGTGCCTTTCGTATCGATTGTGCCTCTCTTGCCATTCCCACTCCTTCTGATAATCACGCTGTTGTTGGTAGGCGCCGGCGTTCGCTTGCATACGTCGCTGGTAGGCCATGAAGATGGGCCATCTAGCTGCCACCCATCCGATGGCGAGCGCGGCCGGCGCATACATGAGAGCCTGCAACAGCAGGGTGCTGGCATGCATTGGAATTCCCGGTCCCATGAAGGCCGACATGCCCAATGCGGCCACCGCGGCCACCTTCCATGGGGAATAGAAGACTTCCGATCCCACTTTCCCGCTGATGCCGCCCACGACAGCGGTGAAATCCGTGCGTAGGTGTCGGAAACGCACCAGGTAGGCTGGAAAGTACACAGGTCTCGCGGTCCGTCTACCGAACTGGATCTGCAGCTTGAGGTTCCTCACCGCTTGCGCTTGGTAGAGTCCCATCAGCTCTTCTTCGGCTCTCTGGAGGTATTTCTCCTGCAGCTTGCGGGAGCACGCGTCCCAAGCGGCGTCTTTGCGCACGTTGAAGGTTTCCCACTCCACACCAGGCGTGTTTGTCGGATCCACCTCCACCGTGCGGCTTGCGAAGGGTCCTTTGGCGGCTTCTATGTAGTGCGGATGGTGGTTGAAGCTGGCACACACCTGCATCCTCGGATGGTCGGCGCTGTGCACGCCTTCCAGCACGTGCCATTCGTTCACGCTCTTCCAATGTGTGCTCCAATGCACCTCGAAACGTCCCAATCGCGGCTCCCACCGTCGCACCGGTTGGTGCCAACCCACTTCGCCGACGAAACGTGCCGACACGTGCGCTTCGAACAACCAGAAGGGGATCCAGGCGCGCACCACGCGCCTCTCCGCGTCCGCCACGCGCTTCAGGCGGCTCGGCGAGAGCGCCTGGGACTGGTGGAAGGCGCAGAAGCACCGTTCGGCGGCCTGGGCGTCGATCGCGAACCGCGCGACGGTGGCCAGTCCGCGTCGGAACACGCGCATGGCACACGAGTGGCAGTGTCGGTGCTTCTTGGAGACGCATTACTACCTGCCCGAGACAGGTCTCCATCACACCTACCAATCCAAGGCGCAGTTCCTTCGAGACAACGCCGACGTCCTCGACGAGATGCCACGTCGCCAGGTGGAGGACGTGCTGCGACGCCTTCAACAGGAACAGGACCGACGCAGACAGGTGCAAACCAGGTCCCAGAAAAGAATGGAGTACATCGCCAAGAACTACCAACCCATGCACCGTCAAGTGTACCATCTCAAGCCAGAATTCCTCCATCCGAAGCTACGTGAAGTGTGCCAAGCGCTCCGAAGCCAAAGGCCAGAAGCCGAGAAGGAATTGCGTGCTTTCGTGCAAGAAAAGGGCCCAGGTGGAATCTACCAATTTCCACTGTTCCAACAAAGCTTCTGCGAGCTACTGCATGAAGAAGTGAAACACTTCAACCAGTCCACCATGCCAAAGGCCAGGCCAAACAGCATGAACCAGTACGGGATCTTGCTGGAGGAGTTGGGTCTCTACCCAGGACTGCTGAATCCCCTCCTCAAGGAATACTTGCAGCCCATGGCACGCGTGCTGTTTCCAGATGCGGCAGGAGACACCCTGGACCACCACCGTTCCTTCATTGTGGAGTATCAAATGGACAAGGACCGAGAGCTTGCATACCACTACGACGATGCAGAAGTGACGCTCAATGTCTGCATTGGGGGTAACTTCGACGGAGGGGAGCTGCTCTTTGGAAAGCTCAAGTCCAGCAAAGGACCAGACTTCGAAAGGTACCCCGTCGCACACCAGGTCGGAATGGGGCTGTTGCACAGGGGGACGCATCGACACGAAGCGATCCCAATAGAAGACGGGGAAAGATACAACCTCATCATGTGGTGTCGATCGTCCGAATTTCGGTACAACGAATGCCCCCACTGTGGCAGGCACGGGCGAGAGCAAGCGCTTTGAATTATTGGAGGGATCGTCGAGTCTTGGCTTTGCGTGAAGCAATCTCCTGATCCTTGGTGTACTTCTCACCCAAAATTTTGACCACATCTGGGTCTTGGCATGCTCCCTCCACACGGGCCCTCTGGTCTGGATCAAGTTCCTGCATTGTGTGCATGACAAGCTCTAGCATGGCATTGACGTCTTTGTCCTCTTTGCCCATGATGATACCATACTCCTGCAAGCAGCCTCTACGCAGGATGGTGCCCCCCGTGATATCGCCCTCGGACTCAAGGCGGTTGGCCTCCTCGCCCACGATGTGTACAATAGTTCTGCAAGCATCCTCCAGTTCCTTTGCCCAATCCTGGTTCATGTATAATACTTCAACAAGTTGCTGGTACTCTGGCAACAATCCGGGATGGGAAGAATCACCAAGCCAGCTTTTCTTCAGTTCGATTGCATCTTGTAACAGTTTTTTAGCCTGACCTTCGGCATTGGTACGTGCAAACGTGTAGGCCACGTTTCTCAGGGCCCAGCACTGCTCCGGGATCGGCGTTTCTTCTGCCTTCGCAGATGAAACTGAAGCGCGAAGGGCTTGGCGCTCCGGCCAGGCGAGTTCCAACAGCCGTTCTGGGGAATCATCTGTGAGTTCGTCTAAGATGCTTCCCAGGGCTGCCACGCATGGGTGGCTTTGAGATCCGAGGATTTCCTCTGCAAAGCGCATCTCGTCTTGAAGCCTACCCACAGCCCAGCGATTGCTGCCCAGCTCGTCTTGGACTATGCTTCTGACCAATGTCCTTGCCTTGTCATACGTGGACTGTTCGCCTGCCGGCACCCGATCCAAGAACGCTGCGAGTGTGAGAATTGGCCAAACGAACGGCCGCGAAACGATGTCGTTCCCCAAGCTTGCTGATGTGGCATGGTTCCCTGCCAAGCTTGCATCAAGTTCTTGTGCCTCCAACTCAATCCCTCTAGCTAGGTTCAGCCGCCCCCTTTCCATCCCGGACGATGTTCCTTCTCGTATGCATGCAATTGCATCCTCCAAGTGAGAACGCAACCTTCGTGGACTTCCTTCTGCTTGAATCGATCTTTCGTACAGTAGCTTGAAAGGTATGGAAAACTTGGTCATCACAGCGCTTCCCCTCTCGCTTGCTTCGATTTTCCTACACGCACTCTCATATGCTCTGGAGGCCTCCATCTCCACGAGGACACGTGCTTGCAATAGCCAGTGGTCAAACTCCATCTCGTCAATGAACTGCAACACGGTTGGTTCCATCATGAGGTCCTTTGTTCTCACGGCCGTGGCATGTGCTTCCACCGCATCCAAGGCTACCGTTTTCGCGAGGGCCGTGTTGTGCTTCTTTGCTTCTTCAGAACTTGCGAACTCTGCGGATGCCCTTCCAGTGGTGGCGCCTGGGCACTCGGCGCTCTTCAGAGATATTTGCACGCTTGATTTACCATATCGCGGTTTGACCTCCACATCTCCCTGCAGATCCAAGAAGAAGAGCTTCCCGTCTTTCTCTGCCTGCATCCTCTGCTTCCGTTCTCGTTCCTGCCGCGCCTTCTTTTCTGCCTCCGCCCTTGCCCTGGCTGCCCTCCTCTCCTCTTCTAGCTTCTTTCTCATTGTCTCTCTTTCTTGCCTCATCTGTTCCTTTTTCAATTCTTCTTGTTTTGCTATCTCTTGCGCTTGGATGCGTGCTCTTTCCCTGGCTTCTTCTCGCAGCTTCCTCTCCATCTCTTCCCTCTTCCGTAGTTCTTCCTGCACGATGGGATCGGCTTTTTCTCTCTCTCTCCTCTCCCTTTCCTTATCGACCCGAATTCTCTCCTGTTCTTCCTGGACGGCTTTCTGGTACTGCTCTTCCCTTCGTTTCGCTTCAGCTGCTTCTCTGGCTGCCAGCAGTTTCAGTTCTTCCTCGGTGAGTCGATCCTCGGGCTTCCTCACTTGTTTTTCTGTCTTTTCTGCCACCATCATTCGCCTCTGAGATCTTCTGGAGTCCGTGAGCATCGGAGGAGGATCGCTTGCATCTCCTACACGCACACGTGCTCGCCACTCGTCCGTGGCACGTCGAGCTTGTTGCACGCTGGCCACGACCACGGCCGCCAGGAGCCATCCGTGCGCTTTTGGTCCGTGCTTTGCAAATGCAGGGATCGGATGGACCTTTTGATATGCCGTGTTCGTCTCCAAAGCGCTCCACGCCTTCGGTTTCGAGCAAAGCACGCGCATGTTCGCGCCTGGATTCGATCCGAAATGGCGTCGAAAGGACACCTCCAGAACATCCCTGTGTCCCCCCTCCCGATTCTCATCGATATCATCCCCAAGATATCGATGTGGAGGATCGAGATCTTTCGGGAGGAGGTCGATCCCGATCGACACCTCTTCGCGAAATACCGATATCTTCCATCGATATCTCGGTCGGCTGGGGAACACTGGGAGAAGCTCGAAGCATCCCCAAATGGGTCCATCGAGGCCGGTTCCCGGCTGGAACGGGAAATCCCCGTATCGATAACCGTGGTTTCGGGAGCGGATACGGTTGTGAGGGCACAGTCTCGCCCGCTGCCAAGTGGCGAGACCAGGCCGACGATGGCGGCGAAGGACGAGCAAGACGAACGTCACAGAGCTAGAAGGAGCGGGATAGAAGTGCTTCCGGAGCTCGAATCCTTCGATGGAGAGGAATGGGAAGGTGCAGCCAACAGGAAGGAAGGGATGGGCACGGCCAGCCGACTCGACGACGAAACATGGCTCCTGGTCCTCGGACACCTGGGACACCGGGAATTGGGACGACTGGCATGCTGCAGCAAAGCCATGTATGCGTTCGCGAACCACCAAGACCTGTGGAAAGTGATCCTGATGGAGGAATTCGGTGGGAACTTCCACTTCCAAGGGTCCTGGAAAGGCACCTTCCTGAAAAAAATGGGCGAACACACACCTGAAGTTTCGAAACCAGTGCATCTGGGATGGTTCCGATCCAACCTGCTGTACCAATCATGGATATGCTCGAATGTCTCCGTCGATGAGAGTTGGATCGAAATGGAAAACGTGGACAGGAGGCAAAGGCTCACACTGGACGAATTCCGTCAGGAATACGAGATCCCCAACAAGCCCGTCGTGATCACAGACGTCGTCACCAAGTGGCCCGCCGTAGAAAAATGGTCGGATGAATACCTGATGCAAGCATTCGGAGAGAACAAGGTTCATGCTGGTGGGTTTTCTTTCGATCTCAAAGACTACTTGCGCTACATGGAAGCGGTGTCCGAGGGACGTGTTGATGACCAACCGTTGTACCTCTTCGACAAAGGTTTTGCCCAGAAAGCACCCTCCCTGCTAAAAGACTACACGGTGCCCGAATACTTTCAAGAAGACTTCTTTTCATTCCTCGGGAAGGAAAGGCCAGACTACCGCTGGCTCATTGTAGGTCCAGCACGATCCGGGTCGTCCTTCCACCAAGATCCGAACTGTACGAATGCTTGGAACGCGGTGATCCGTGGAACGAAGAAATGGATCCTTTTCCCCCCCCATGTTACGCCACCCGGGGTTCATCCGAGTGTGGACGGGGCAGACGTAGCTACGCCAGTGTCTTTGGTAGAGTGGTTCCTAAATTTCTATGCGGAGTCTAAGGAACTGGAATGCCAGCCATATGAGTGCATTTGCAAGGAGGGGGACCTCCTTTTTGTACCTCGTGGATGGTGGCATCTTGCGTTCAACTTGACTGATGCCATCGCCATTACCCAGAATTATGTGAATGCATCCAACCTGAAGCATGTCCTTCGCTTTCTGAGGTCGAAGAACCCAGAGCTAATCTCTGGAGTCGAAGACAGCCAGAGGCCATTGCTTGCCACGAAGTTTGAAGAGAAGCTTCGAGAGGCACAGCCGCGCCTGATGGAGCAGCTGGATCAGGAGGATGCAAAGCGGCAGGAAAAGTCAGCAGCAGCGAAACGCTTGGCCTCGATTTTTATGCAGGACGACATGTCAATGGACAACTCGGCGCCTGCTCCTTTTCGCTTTTGTTTTTAGGTAACACGGTAGAGTTGAGGGAGGTGCATTTATGCAGCCCATTGTTGCTGCGCCTGGGTGAGTATGGCGATGGGCAGGGTGGACACCCACGGGATCCGGGATCCCTGTTGGAATTGAATAAAGGTTGCCGCTGGCAGAATTGAATAAAATTGGACGTATCACTCGTAAAGAGAATCGATCAGGGGTTCGAACGAGTCCACGAACCAGTCCGACTCCTTGGCCACGTTCTCTCGTGTCACGATTCCCCCATAGCAGATGAATATGTCTGCACCTCCCGGTTGCCTAGCTTCGAGGTCCGTGGCACCATCTCCCATCATCACCAGCATTCGGTACCCGTGCGACTCTTTGATGTGTCTGATGGCGGCCGCTTTTCCTCCGCTTCGGGAGGTGAATTCCTTCTCGTCGAAGCCAGCAAATTCCCCGGTCTCCGGGTGGAAGAGGAAGTTGTTGGCGAACACGTGCGAGTGCGGCACTCCGAGCGCATCCGCGACTGGATAGATGATTTGCCGAAATCCACCGGAGATCAGGAACACGCCCACGCCTTTTTCTTGCAGCTTCTTCACCAGCACATCTATTCCTGGACTCAAACACGACGACCTCGTGCGCAAGAAGTCTTCCAGGTCCTGTCGGGAGGGTTGTATGATTTCTAGGCGTGCTTTGAGCGCATCTTCGAACTTGACGCCTCCTGTCATCGCTTTGGTGGTCCATGCCGCCACAGCTTCTCCTGCACCGAGATGCGCCGCCAGTTCGTCGAGTCCTTCGTCGACGCACACCGTGCTGTCCACGTCGAAACAGACGGCGTCTGCCTTGCGCCAGACGTCCACCGCACTCGCAGCAGGCGATCTGTCCAGGCAGGACATCCTCACCTTCCTCCTCGTCCCTCGACTTGCGGTGCGATGCCGTCCACGTGGCGTGGAATTCGCACGTTGCGCCATGCCGATGCGCATTCCTTTCGGCTCGGTTCTCCACCATCGCCCACACCCCCTTCTCCAAGGTATCGATCCTTCCGTCGAAATCTTACCCCCGAGATATCGATTAATCCATCGCGATCTTTGGATCGAGCGGAAGGAGGGGGAAGAGAAGGAAAGCCTTGGAGCAGTTGGATCCATGGAAGCGGTGGCTTGGAGATTTGTCCGATAGGGAAACCGTGGTGCAGTTGAAGGACAGTTTCTACACTGTCTTGGGATCGCACGGTACTCCAGGGCTACCTACCGTTCCTTTAGTATTTCTGCTCCCCAATTAACCACCGTGTAAAGCGGTGATTGGGCAATCAAACAACCGAAAGGACGAGGGATGTGGGGCAGTAGGGCTGGAAGTAAGGTCTTTCATATGTGGCCAAAAACAAGTTTTACATCACTTCGGCACGCCGTAGACATACGTGTTCCACACGACACGGCCCCGTCATAGTTTTGCGAAGAAACAAAGACCACGTTCAACACCGAGCTCTCTCCTGCGGGCTCCTGCGTTGTTGGCTGAAGCCCATGGAACCGATGGATCAACTCTGAAAGGGCCAGATGCAACCAATGGAAGCTACTCATCTTCAACCATGAAGATGCGACATAGTTCAAGACCATCACTAAATTTCAAGGTAGGACATGTAGGCTCCGAACTTGCCATGGTCGTGATTTCATTGGTTCTGTCATCCACCCTTTTGGACGTTAGCACAATGCCTACTCTCCGTGACTTGCGTGGGAAGATATTTTCACCACACTTGTACGAAAGGGGTAAAGGGGTACAAGTGCCCATTGGTGGTACAAAGATGTCATTGCAAGCGAGAGAAGAGCCCGAGGCATGAGCAAAGAATCCCAAACGTGAAGCATCGTGTTGTCCACACTATCAAAAGTGTCCGTCTTAGAGAAAAAATCGCTTCACCTATAATTTTTATTCTAAAGATGCCTTATGACGTAAAAGCCTCATGCAAGGTATCAAGGATATGGCGTTAACACTACGTGTACAAGTCCATTGCCCGTTCACCACAAGTAGACATTCTCCTACTAGACCATTCATCAACTTCCACAAGCCAAGTTTTGGAGCCTTGGAACATCCACGCAAAAACCAGCTATCCAACACATGGCGGATTTCTTGATATGCAATAGCTTTCTTTATTCTCTTTACACACAAGTCTCCTAGTAAGTTATCGAGGCGAAACACTTACCATACCAAATAAATTGCTACTCTAGAAACTTTGCCGTGCTTTACGTCCTACCGGACAAAGCTCTCCATTGGCCACGTCCTCTTCCACGTTACACTCGGTCAGCTGAAAAGTGAAACACCTCGCTTTTCTCTCCCCCCCCCGGAGTGTATAGGCTGTCGACCTACAAGGTTGTAGAGTGTGAAAAGCGACCGCGAGCGTCCCCTGCGGTACTTTGCACTAAAGCAACCCAATGCGGGCACCAATCCATTGGGTTGCCCTGCAGCCCCAATGACAACCCGCATTCTCTTCTCTCTTCACCATCGAATGACCTTGCCGACGACCTTCTGCGACGGCACCTGCTCTGCAACACGGCACAACTCTGCTCACCGGACAAACAAAGCCAGCCAACTCCGAAGGTTCAGAGCAGCGTGTAGGCCGCGGTTGACGAACTTGCCTTTGGTGGAACCACACCACGTGAAGACCCTAGCCGTTGCTTGCTTCCGCCTGCTCCAAACCCGCTTCATCATCGAGTTGTCGCCCGCGTGCACCATGGCTTTCCTAAATCCATCTACCAGCAGGGTCTTGAAGCACACGACGCACCCCTTGAACGCCCGCAATGTCGGCATTGCCAGCTCTCCGCGGCCGCCCGGAGCGAACGTGGCCGCGTCGTAGGCGACCACCCAGGGCTTGATGGGAAAGAAGGCGCCACACCCACGGTTCTTATCCCCAAGTGTCCCTGGAGCATCCATGGGACGTGGTTGGATCCAGTGGGAATCCCTCCTAATGTTCGGTCGCAAACGGAGTGTTTCCAAATTCAGTTGCCAGATGTTAACCACGTGGGTTAACTTGTCGGTTGCCTTCCCATTCCATCGTCGCGCTTTCGTCGCTGGAAGAGCGCATTCACACAGCTTCGAAGGGAGGGAGTTGCGCGTTTTGGAGGGAGGAAGAAGGTGCCAAGAAAGGGTGGAAGGAACTGGTGCGAGGGAAAAGGTCCCTGGGACGCGCACCTTGCAAAGGTAGGAGGGAACGGTGATCCAGGATCGTCACTGCACACGACGCGAAACGCGTGTCGGACCGACGAAAGAGGCAAAGGAGAGGACCATGAAGGCGTCGATTGCGTCTGCAAACGATTCCGCTGTGAAAAATCGACCGAAAAGCTGTCGAAAGGTCGCAAGGAAGACGGTGCGATCGCCACGACCTGGTCTCGGGAAGAGGACGACGTTCCACTCCGAGATGGGCACCAAAAGAACGCATTTCGGTCGAATCTTTGAAGCCCATGCCGTGACAAGGACGAGGGAATGGAGCGTGCAATCTTCCGTTCCTACCGGATCCGAAACGGCGACGAGCCAAGTGCGAGTGCTCGAAGGAACGCCTGAACCACTGGGACCCTCCTTGGCCGATGAAACAGGAACTCCAGGGGTCAATTTTGCACTTGTTTCCCCCAACGCAAGCGAAGTGAAGCTCTGCATATTCGAGGGGAACAACGATGACCCGGAAGAATACGACATGCACCAGACCGAAGGCGTGTGGCACATTTGCTTGGAAGGCCTGGCCCTCAGCGGAGTGAGATATGGGTACAAAGTGGCTGGAGAAGGAGGGTGGGATACGGGATTGCGCTGGGACAAAGATAAGATTCTTTTTGATCCATATGCACCACTTCTGTCTGGCAGGAAGAAGTTCGGCGTGCGAGACGAAGGTGAAAAGTTCGTGGAAGGGGCAGGAAGCCTTTTCCTGGGAACGTACGATTTCGAGGCTCCTGCGTTCGACTGGGGAGAAAACTACCATCGCCCCAATCGTCCTTGGAAGGACCTCGTGATTTATGAAACGAATGTGAGGGGCTTCACTGCATCTCCTACTAGTGGAGTATCCAAGGATCGACGTGGAACGTATCTAGGAGTTACAGACAAGATTCCACACCTCCTTGAGATGGGCGTCACGGCAGTAGAGCTGCTTCCTGTCTTTGAGTACGATGAAATGGAGTTCAAACGACGACCCAATCCCAGAGAGCACATGGTCAACACATGGGGGTACTCTCATATCTCATTCTTTGCTCCAATGAGTAGATATGCAAGCTCGTGCACGCCCGCTGTGAATGTCAGCAATGAATTCAAGGAAATGGTAAAGCAGCTCCACTTCAACGGTATTGAGGTGATCCTTGATGTGGTGTACAATCAC
The DNA here is from genome assembly GCA_020975725.1 of Picocystis sp. L7. Lineage (NCBI taxonomy): Eukaryota > Viridiplantae > Chlorophyta > Picocystophyceae > Picocystales > Picocystaceae > Picocystis > Picocystis sp. L7. The sequence continues at coordinate 220,284 of QXJR01000010.1, forward strand.
ACTGCAGAAGGGGGAGACGACGATCCCTATGTGCTTTCTATGCGTGGCATTGATAACAAAATGTACTATATGGTAGATCTGAACAGCTACGTGCAGCTTCTGAACTTCAGCGGCTGTGGAAATACGGTCAACGCAAACAATCCTGTTGTTACACAGCTCATCATCGACAGCCTCAAGCACTGGGTTGAAGAGTATCACGTGGATGGTTTTCGGTTTGATCTCGCCACTGCATTATGCAGAGGTGAACAGGGGGAACCATTGACCGTTCCACCGCTGATCCGTGCCATTTCTAAGGACCCTGTTCTCTCGAAGGTAAAACTCATTGCAGAGCCTTGGGACTGTGGGGGGTACTACCTGGTTGGTGGCTTCCCTAACTGGGACATCTGGGCGGAGTGGAATGGTATTTACAGAGACGACGTCCGCAGGTTCCTCAAGGGTGACAAAGGTCTCAAATCTGCATTTGCTACTAGGATTGCAGGTTCTGCAGATCTTTACCACGTCAACAATAGGAAACCCTATCACAGCATAAATTTTGTGATTGCCCATGACGGTTTCACACTCTGGGATTTGGTGAGTTACAATGTTAAACACAACGAAAGCAACGGAGAAGATGGAAAAGATGGCTCCAATGACAACTTCAGCTGGAACTGTGGGGTCGAGGGAGATACAGATGATGTCGCCGTCTTGGAGCTTCGTCAGAAGCAAGTACGGAACTACACTGTAGCTCTCCTTATGTCCAATGGTACGCCGATGCTTCTCATGGGAGACGAGTACTTGCAAACAAGGTATGGTAACAACAATTACTATGGCCACGATGGCCCTTTGACCCACTTCGACTGGGATATGCTAGAGCAGGAGCGACAGGGATACTTCAGATTTGTCAGCTCCATGATCAAGTTCAGAAGAGACCACCCGTTGATTGGGCGCAGTGAGTTCCTAACTGATGAAGATATTACATGGCATGAAGACCGATGGGATGATGAAGAGAGCACATTTTTGGCATTCACCCTGCATGACAATGGGCAGGGAGGGGGTGATTTGTATTGTGCATTCAACGTGCACAGCTTTGCTGTTGACATTCCCCTTCCTCCTCCCCCTGTTGGTACGTCTTGGCACCGCATTGTGGACACCAGCCTCCCCTCTCCACGTGATTTTTGTTTCGAGGGAAGGCCAGGCATTGAAAGGTTGTACACGGTGGCACCTCACAGCTGCCTCCTCCTCCGCGCTCAGTTGACCTGATTCTGAACGCACATGGATCTTTGTGTCGGATAAACAGGGTGCAAATCATGGAGATGCATCAAACTTCCCTGGAAGTCGATGGGACAGCGTCCACTCTAGAAGGACCGATATTCTTGATCTAATACCCAATCTGAGAGACGAGATTTTCACCGCCCTGGCACACAGCCTTGTTAAGGCCACGATGTCCTTGCCAGCAACTGCACGAATTTAAGCTGCTTCTATTGATTTCTGAGTCGGGAAGGATGAATGTCGAACCATCAAATGATGGCACGGCACCCATCCCCCTCCCTCCACGGGGTTAACTTCGCTCGAAATTGGATGCATTCCGTTCCCCCATGGGAGATCTTCACCTGATCTTCTTCGGATCATGTCTGGGTCCATTGGGACTGTCCTTGGGGTTCGATCGGGACAGTCCGGGCTTGCTCCCCTTCTATCCGAACCGACGAACCGGTGGGGACAGATCTCACGTGTCGCAATTGGTGGAACAAGACGGCGCCATGCACGTCCAACCTGCGGCGTTTTGCGTGCGCAACTGCGTACCAGGGAGACGCAGGCATGGCAGAACCGTCGAGAAGGCGAACAGAAGGACCGTGAAGGCGAGAAACTTCCTCTTCGGGAAGGAAAAGCACGCCACCGACGCCTCCGAAGACGACGAAGTAGGAGATGTGGAACAGCTGCTCGGCGTGCGCCAAGTGGAGCTCGAAGATGGACAGACGATCGTCGAGTATCTTGTTGCTTGGAAAGACGACTTTCCCGAACTATGGTGTGCCCACAGTGGAAAGAAACAATGCGTCGACCGCACGGTGTGCACCCTCGCGCTGTGATGGACGCAGCTGACCGGTTCCGTTTCACAGGCTGCCTGCAGGAAACATCGCAGAAGATCTGCTGTCGCAATACGAGAGCGCGTGGTGGGATGCAGCGAAATCTGTAAGTGTTCTACGCAACCGATATACGAGGGAGATTTCGTGTCCAATCCGCTGCGTTTGGATGCGTGAGGGACGACAAAACTGACAGCAAGCGTTCTTGCTCAGGGAAACGAGCTCAAGCTGCAGGAGATGTTGTCGGGGGGAAAGGAGGTGCTCGTGCAGACAAGAGACGCCGAAATGCGCACTGCATTGCACTACGTCTGCGGTCTAGGGGCTCTTCCATGCGTTCAAGCATTGCTGGATGCAGGGGCCGATCCAGACGCTGCTGACAAAGACGGCTACACACCTCTTCACATTTCAGCAGGCTATCTGAATGAAGAGGTGGTCCAGTGTTTGCTTGAGCATGGCGCAGATGCCGAGGCAGAGGACAGGAAGGGGCTGTCTGTATTGGAGCTGGTAGAAAACCTCCGCGAACGTTTGCCGAAAGATGATCCCATGGTATATCGCAGGATGGTGGTGTTAGACAATGTAGCGAAGCTCCTGGAAGACAGTGTATACGAGGAGCTGGCTCCAGTGAGTATCCTGGACAAGAGAGAAAGACAAGGCAAGATTGAGTACCTTGTACATTGGGGAGATGACCAAGAGGATTCCTGGGTCCGCGAGAAACTTGTAGGTGATGGCATAGTAGAGGCGTACGAATCTGGTCTGGAATACGCAGAGGCAGAGTCGCTGCTAGACAAGCGTATTGAAGAGGATGGCTCTGTATCGTTTTTGGTGAACTGGGTAGATGAAAGTAAGCCATCTTGGGAGCCGAAAGAGCTGGTCGACCCTGCGCTAGTGCAGGGTTGGTACGTTGAGCACGGGGACAAAGATGAACAGCTTTGGGCAGCAGAGCAGAAGAAAAAGGAAGAAGATGCAAAGCGTGAAGAACTAGCCGATGCTGCACCAAGTGGTCTTGGCTTGGGTTTTGGGGATGCTCCTGTCAAGTTTTAATCCCACATGACACTTACCGTCACAAACGGTTGTGGACTCCATTGACCCTAGAGTTGGACCCACCAACGCTCCCCGTTTATTGGTGTAGCCATCTCCAAGACATGGAGAGCGTGTAATACTTCCATACCCAAATGTAGGCACCCACTGCTTGTCAATTGTTGGAGGAATTGTCCCCAGTTCTTCCAAGGCCCTAGACCTAAAGGTAAGGACTACGATGGAGAGAACGGCAAATCAATATTTAGCGAGCCGACAACGTGCAAAGCGTACCTATCTAGACTTCCAAACGTTGGCAATAGACTAGTCACGAATAATCTTTGCTTTGTCGTCAAACACGTTGACAAATATGAGGTGACTTACCTCCACTCCTCTTCAATCAATCGCAATCGTAGTACCCGTATCTTGGTCAACCCCATTCATTTCACAACTTGGAGGGAGAGAAACGGGTAGAGATCGGAACCAAGGGACACTAATGCAAAGGGAAGAAGACCATTCCGGTCGGAGATGGACGAGGAATTGTAAAACGTAAGGAATCAAAACACATTCCTACGGGATGATGGCGTTGCTTACTCTTGTTGGTTTAAACATCCCGCAATGGCGAGGGTGTGAAATTCGTTCGAATCCGTTCCCGTAAATTACGGCTACAACTTTACAGCAACATTTGCAAAGTGCAAAGATGGAGAAGGCGATGGATCGAACCAAAGTCGTTGTGGCATTGTTTATAGCATCTATACACGAGTGTAGTAGAGACATCTTCGAGCCGGTGGAAGTTCTGTCAAGACTGAATTTCACATGATTTAGAACCGGTTGCATACTGTTTTTCATTGTACGCAACCCACGCATGAAGCAAGGATGACGGAATTTAAAAACCTGAGGGAATGCGACACGGTACACGCTGAGCGCGGGACGTCCGCTATGCGAAAAATGAGTGTAATCACGCACATGAAACGAAATAGAAAGAACGTACTTGCAAGAGGCTAAAAGTGCCAATACTTCTAAAGGCTTGTTCGTAGAACAAAAGCAACCCATTCACCGAACGACATATGGGAGAAACGAATATTCTTGACATCACGAAAGCCGATCACGTCCAATGTGGACCAACCATACACATTTCACAACACTTTTCAAGTGTGTTGAAAAATCCTCCATTTGCAACTTTGCCCAAATAATTTTCGAACAAAGGGTCGGGGCTAGTGTTTTTGAAGCGTGAAGCATCTACGAAGACGAGTTTTGCATCGTGATTGGAACAAGCAATTCATGGGATACCACAAGGATGGTTGTAACGGTAGAACGTGATGGACAGGCACATTCGGCACCCTCACCATCGTTCGCTACCTTGTTTTGACATCCTGGCGTCGTACACTCGAAGACGAGCGCCGTCCGGCAAACGCGTTTGCCCTTTGTGGCACCGTCCCAAATGTTTGTCGTTGCGAGCTTGCAAGCTCACATGGTATGGAGGTTGACCGAGAAGAACTACGACCTACGCACCCCATGTTCAAGTGAGTTTTCGGAGCCTGTTGGTCTTGTAAGAATTCCAAACACGTGCGACCCGTGTAGAATGTTGGAATTGGCTGCCTTGATCGAATGCACAATCTTGTGCAAGAGGATCGCTATGTACATGGATGGTTGCTCACATCTAGCACGACGAGAAGGCGTTGGTTCCCCCCACCATGCCATCCCTTTGCAACCCACCGCCATCGCGGTTTGCTGCGTCGAATGGGATCCTTCCACTCCGTCATCGTGCCAAGGTTTCCTCGATTGATCCATCTCTCCCACCAAACACGAGAGGACCGCTCTTCCCACACGCATTCCATGGGTGGTTGGCATCAGTTGGCTCCTATCCGACACGTCACCAAGCGTCGCACGACGGCCATGCGCGTCGGAATGCTGGCTCGTGCGTCCAACCTGCGCCTTCCCGCGCGTGCAAAGGCACCTGCCTGTGCGCCTGGGATCCGGAGGCACTTGGCGCGTCCTCTTGCGCTCGGTTCGGACGCGCCTGGTCCATCCGACGAGGCCGAAGACGACGACAACCCACACCTTGTGCTGCGCGTGAGTCCAGGCACGAGCTACCAAGGCCTCTTGATCGCTCGAAAGGAGGCCTTGTTCCACTGCCAAGGCGACGTGAAGCAGGAACAGCGCGTCGAACGTGCGTTCGTGCGGTTCGTGGAAGGTGCAAGGGTGCGGCTGCAGAAGGAAGCCGAAGGAGGCGGCGCAACAGAGACGCTTGCACTCGCCAACTTCCATCACACCGTGGGCGAAGTGGAAGAAGCGGAGGAGATGTACAGGAAGGTGTTGGAATTGGATCCATCCCTCGTGGACGGCTGGAACCAGCTGGGAATGCTCCTGCAGGAGGAGCGAGGCGATCCAGACGGTGCAGAAGCGATGTACGAGCGTGCCTGCGAGTTGGAGCCCAGCAACGTGGACGTGCTCTTCAATTGGGCACAGCTCAAGCTTTACGCGAGGCAGGATTTGCAGGGGACCAGAGGCATCGTGGAAAAGATCATTGTGTTGCGACCGGACTTGGCCGCACACCCGTTGGTCAAAGCCTTGCGGGAAGAGGACCCAGACACCTGATCCAAACCAGCGAACAGAGGATGGCGGAGGAAAAGCGGAAGCGAATAATGCGAAGGGTGGATGACAATACCCTTGGCCGCAATTTTACTACAAGCGAGGGTGTTGCGACCCATCCTTGCTCGAATCATGGCATGTGCCCAGCAAGGAACCACACCTGTGCTCGCCGCATCGACACGGTCTGGATGGCCATCGAATGCGCACGGAATGGGTGGGCGCGTACACTAGTATGGTGCAAACCTCGTTCAGTTCCGTTTCAGTATAAAGTATTCCCCATCTTCCACGATTTGCTTGGGAGGCTCGCCCTCGCGCACGACGCCCCAGATCACGCTGTTGTCATCTTCTGGATCGGTGACGCCCACGATCCTCTGCGTGAAGTCGGAAGTCACCACCACCGGCTTTTCGATGGTTCCAGGAGGGGCGTGGATCCAAGCGTAATCCTCTGCAAAGATATCCACTCCCTTCGCTTCGTAGTCGAGCTCGTGCCTGCCCACACAGGAAGAGGGCGGTCAGCCAGGGGGTCCATCGCTTCGTGTTTTTCGGTCGCGCGTCGTTTCCGTCCTCGTTTCTTTTCCTCCGTTCGCGTCACGGTCGTTCGGTCGTCGACTCACTTCTCCAATCCTGTGACGGTGTCCACGTCGTCCGTGGTGGTCACGCCGGCTGCGAAGGACGGAGCTCCGCCATGGAACTCCCTTGCCTGTACCCGGGACGAACGCATGCGCACGTCAGCACGTCTGGACCATCCTTTCCACCTTCCCTTCCTCGTTTCACTCCCACGCAGCTTGCTCGTCGATCGAAGCCACGCGTGCTTGTCGCGGTCCACATCCCTCGTCTTGGCCGTCTGGTATCGTCTCGTTCGGTGGTTTGTCCACCTCCTGGGATCTTTGCGATCGCCTGCGGATCCTTCCACCGCACGTGCTCGCCACCGTTGCCAGGCGTGGCTGCACCGACGTTCGCGTGTGGACATGTCCCTTTTTCCTTTCGTTCTTTTTTTCTTCGTCTCCGCTTCCTCTCTCCTCCACCTCCCTTCGTTCCTCGCTTTTCGTGGCCCTCACCTGTTCGTTTCGCACCGCTTCGTTCGCCAGGGGTGCCAGTTCTCTCCCGTGGCTCCTCATCATCCCGGCCACGCGTGCCAGTCGCCTCCAGGAGGCCGCCATCGCCATCGTTCCGGACTGCTTCGTTCAACGGTGCGTCCTCTCTCCCTCTGCTCACCTACTCTCTCAATCCCTCTCTCCCTCTGTCCCTCTACTCTCTCGCAATGCCTCTCTCCTACTCTCCCTCTCGCTCTCTCCCTCTCTTTCTCTCCCTCTCCCTGCCTCTCCCTCTCTCAATGTCACCCTCTCCTACTCTCCCTCTCCCTGCCTCTCCCTCTCTCAATGTCACCCTCTCCCTCTCCCTCTCCCTGCCTCTCCCTCTCTCAATGTCACCCTCTCCTACTCTCCCTCTCCCTGCCTCCCTCTCTCCTACCCCCTCCCTCAATCCCTCTCTCTCGACCACCCCGTGTGTGTGTGTGTGTGTGTGTGTGGCTGTGGGGTGGGGTCCACCGACGGACCGTCCAAAGATCGAAAGACCGTCGATCCCCACGGTCTTCGAAGGGAACGAAGGGGGGGAAGGGAGCGACCCGTCCCCCCCCGCCCTTCGAAAGGGGTTGGAGGTCGGGTTCGAACCCGGACGGTCCTTCCTTTCGATTGGGAACGGGATCCCTTTCGTCCTCCCTTTCGAAGGAAGGCGCAGGGGGACGTGTCCATCGACGAACCAAAAGCGGATGGACATGGAACCTTGATGGCGACCGCACGTGGTCGTCGCACCAAATGGCGGATCCGGACGTCGGAATGGAAGAGACAAAGAGCCGAAGAAGAGGAAGGCGGGACACAAGCCAGGGAAGGATCCCGTCCGCCGCTCCTGAGCTTCGACGAAGAGGAAGGGGAAGGACCTCGAACGAAGAGGAGCGGATTGAAAGCCGACGTACACGCCGCCATGCGCGTCCATGAGCGGATGGAAGAAGAAGGAAAGGAGAGGAAAAGGATGGGAAAGGATCGAGATGGCGTGGCCTACACCCAAGACGCCATCGAAGAGGTGCGGATGAAGCGAAGGAACGAAACGAGGCGTCGTCGACAGTGCGAACACGCTGACGCCGTGAACGATCCGTCCCCATGCGCAGCTGAAAAGGAACACGTTCGGTACGCAAGAAGGACAGACGTCGATGGAACAGACGAACGTGCTGGAAAACCAACCGAGGAACGCAGGAAACCTTCCCTACGAAGCACACGTCCAAGGGTCGGACGACGACCAACAGCACACCGAAGGTTTCCGACGAGGAAAAGGAATCGTCGAAAGGAACGAAGGAGAAAGGATGGTACGGAAGGAAGACGAAATCATGCCAGAATACGTGCCTTTGAGCGGAGAAAAGACGATCCATGCGGCGCTCGATGACGAGGACGGCTCGCTTGAAGAACAGGAGAGAGGGCCAGGAGAAGAAGGCATGGACTGGGAAGCCGAAGATGATTTCATACGAGCACAGCTCGCCAAAGCCGTAGGAGGTTTCCCAAGAGGTGACATAGGCCGTGAATTGCCGATGGGCCCCCATCACGGGTCCGCTCGCGTGCACGAAGCGTCGGCGACCCTGCAAGAGATCGAAGTGGAGGCTAGAAATGCCAAAAACAACCTGGGGAAGCGCATAGAAGCATTGAAAGAATCGAAGATGTACGCGCTGCAACAGTTGGAACGTTCGGAAAGCTCCATGCAGGCTGCCTCCACCAACGTGGCCTCCTGCAAGGAGCGCCTGGCGAGCTTGTCCGAAAAATACACGTACCTCCAATCCCTCAAGCAATACATGCAGGCCCTCTGCTCTTGCCTGGGATCCAAAGCCCCTCTGATTGAAGAAGTGCTGCAAGAAGCAAAGATCGCGCATCAGGAGAGGAGGAGCGCTGTGAAGGAGATACGTAGCGCAATGCAATCCGCCACCATTGCCGCTGGGGAAGCCGGCGTATCTCACATGATGCAATGTTTTGCAAATGGAACGAGTCTGGAAGCAGCAAAGGAAGCTGCTGCCCTTGCCCGCAGAGAGAAGCTGATGACCCTGTTGAATCCAACACACGCGAACAGTTCTACAATCACCTTGGAGAAACTCTATTCGGACGTTCATAACGGACCGAAGGCATTGGACCTGAAGGAGGTGGATTCACTTTGGGAGAAGCGTTTGAGAGACTGCCATGAAGCTAGTTCAACGATATTTGCAGATACGGAGACAATCTTTTCTGATTTTGGGGTAGTCTTGTCACGTATAGCGGATTGGAAGGTGCAACAGGAAGATTCTTACTTTGACGCGTACATGCCCCTCACGCTGGGCAGGCTGCTGTCACCTTTTGTCATGTCTGAGATGATCAGCTGGCACCCACTGGATCGCACAAGCCAAAACCTGGCCTTTGGCATACATACCTTGAACGAGATGATCTGGTTGAACAGCTTGTCAACCTTTCCCACAGCAAATAACAGGGCTGATGACACAGATGGAACAATCGTACAGCAACTGGTTCTACAGGCAGTGGTGCCGTTTCTCCTTTTTCTTGTCGAAAATTGTTGGGATGCCATGAATTGGGCTGAGAATGATGCACTCCTCTCCACTGTCCAAGAACTTGCCGCGTTGAACAAAGATCCACACTCTGAAATCATGCATGAGTTGCTGCATGCCATCTTCAGACAACTGTACAACACTGCAGAGAGCATCTGTGTGGTTTGCTGGCCACCTATGGTGTTATCGCACCTCGTGGAAGAGGCAGAGCTTGCATCCGCTCTCTACCATGGTGCGATTGACTTTGTGCAGGCAGTTTTGAAATGGAGAGAAATACTGAAAGGCAGCAACTTGTTTACCCTGGTGATGGACAACCTCATTTTGAATAAGGTGGTTCCACATTTGAGAATAACCTTTGCAAGCCCCGATGACTGCTTGAGGCGATTGTCAAGATTGGTGGATATCCTACCAGGAGACTGGCTGGCTGGCCATCATCCTGCGACAGACACTTTACAGGAGATCTGCAAATCGCTCCAAGCCCGGATGGATATGGAGCAGAATGCTCGTGAAGAAAATGCTGCCATTTGTTTACGGCGAATCTTCGCAAAACTTTCTGCAGGTTGAACTGGGTGTGCCCTTCCGTGGAAATAAAGGTATATGCTTGCGGCATTGCAATAGATATGACCACGCCGAATCGCAATTCCATGGAATATTACATGTTCAACCTGGAAACTTCACTTTCTAGAGTTGCACACGGAATATTTTCCTTCTTTGCTGTTGTCAGGAAAAACTTGACATGAATAGCATCTCCTAGCATGTGCTCTTCCACTGCTAGGACTTCTACATCCGCGGCTTTGGTAGAGAGAGGCTGAACTTCTGCTCCCAATGATTCTACAAGGTATTCTCTCTGAGATGAAATGACTGCATCAAGCGGCCCTTCTATCACGGCTTCGTGGTAAATGCCCACCTTGTCCGTGATCGTCAAACCGGCTGCCTTCCTCATCTTTTGGATCCTATTGACCATTTCCCTGGCCAACCCTGCCATGACCAGAGACTCATCTGGCACTAAGTCCAACACAACCAAAACGTCGCCATCCCCTGCAGCGTCAATCTCATCGTTGGTCGTTCCAGGGGGTTGCTTGAAGTCGCGCACAATCTTGATATCACCCATTGAGAGTACATGATCCTCTATGGTAACGCTCCCAGAGCATTCAAATTTTTTGATGTCATTCTCGTCCATTCCTTTGACAGCCTTTGCAACCTTGCCCATGTCTTTGCCCAAACGTTTTCCGAGTGACGCCCACTCTGGCTCCGCACGAACACTTGCAAATTTAGACGCATCGTTGCAAGATGTTATTGTGCGTACGTTTATTTCTTCTGTCACGTACTCGCTTAACTCCCCTATTAGGTCCGACAAAAAATCATCGTCTGGATGAACCACAGTAAGCTCGCGAAGTGGCGTCTTGACAGGTTTGGCATGTCTATCTCGAATTATCCTTGCTAGTTCAATCACTTTCTGCATCCTGTTGACGGACAGCTCGATTCTTTTTTCCTTTTCTGTAGAAGGTGTCGCAACTGGAAAGCTACAAAAATGAACGCTCTCTGGCTCATCTGGTTTGCAGCGCCGAAGGTTCTGAAACATCGACTCAACAAAGAACGGAGTAAACGGAGTCATGACCTTGCACAAAGTCATGATTACCGAGTACAACGTTGCAAGTGAGGCTCTACAGTCTGCATCATCTGTCTTCCCCTTCAGGCGCTTCCGGTTGTACCTAACGTACACGTTTGTCAGGCTATCGATGAACTTCACCAGATACGGCATCACCGTGTACAGGCGGTACCCGTCCATCTCTTGACGAACAAACTCAACCAAAGAATTGGTAGAAATGAGGATCCAACGATCCAATACGTTGGACACATTGCTTAGATTCACATCTTCAATGCTGAATGGCTTCATTCCTGTGGCTTCCAGCCGAAGTGCATTCTGTACAAGGAACCGGTACGCATTATACCAAGGAAGGAATACATCCTTCACGACGTCGGATACACCCTTACGTTGGAACCTGAGTGGTTCGGCTCGGACCACCGGCGAGTTACAAAGGTAGAGCCGCAAAGCATCTGCTCCGATATCATGAATGAGCTCCACCGGGTCTGGATAGTTCTTCAAGCGCTTGCTCATCTTCTTACCATCAGCGGCAAGCACCAGTCCATTGCAAATAAGGTTTTTAAACGGAGGTTTGTCAAACAACGCCGTCGACAATACCATAAGTGTGTAGAACCAACCCCTTGTCTGATCCAGTCCCTCTGCAATAAAATCTGCCGGAAAGTTTGACTCGAAGAATTCCTTGTTCTCAAATGGGTAGTGCTGCTGTGCATAGGGCATGCTTCCACTTTCGAACCAACAATCAAACACATCTTCAACTCTGCGCAACACTCCCTTGCCTTGCTTTGAGGGAATGGTTATCTGATCGACAAAGTGCCTGTGCAGGTCGGATACCTTTTTACCTGAAAGCTTCTCCAATTCTGCTACGGATCCAACACAAACAACCTCCTCCCCATCCTCACTGGCCCAAATTGGTATTGGGGTACCCCAGAACCGGCTTCGGGAAACAGCCCAATCATGGGCATTCTCTAACCAGTTGTGAAACCGCTTCTCTTTCACGAAGTTGGGCACCCAGTACGTCTCACTGTTGTTCTTCAAAAGCTTGTCCTTTATCGTTTCCACTTTCACAAACCAACTTGGAACTGCCTTGTAAATGAGTGGCGTATCTGATCTCCAACAGAAAGGATACGAATGAACGATACTGCTGCTGTCTACGAGACGGTCCATGGACTTGAGCATGGCAAGGATGTCCTTGTCTGCCTCTTTGACTTGACGCCCAGCAAAGTCACTCACCTGCGTGGTGAAACGCCCGCTGTCGTCCACGGGGTTTGGCAACTCACCTCCCTTCTGGATGATTCCCCCCTGCAAGCACACGCGATAATCATCCTCGCCAAAAGCGGGTGCACAGTGGACCACCCCCGTACCGCTGTCGTCTGTCACATATCCATCTGCAACGACACGGAATGCTCTCTCAAGGTGGGCATAGTATCCAAAGAGCGGAGCATAACGAGTGCCTGCGAGTTCGATGCCCTTCATTTTTGCCAGGATTTCAAAGCCTTTCGAAGTGTCTCCGGTGTCTTTCTTTGCTTTCTTTTTCGGAACTGCTCCAGGAATGGCCGAAAGCCTTGCTTCTGCTACCACATAGACATTCCCTTTGATTGGGTCTTTCACTCTGACGTAGGTGAATTCCGGATTGACACACAGAGCCAAGTTGCTCGGCAACGTCCACGGGGTGGTCGTCCATGCCACAAAGGAGGCGTCGTCGGCATCTCCGACGATGGGGAAGCTGACCATCACGGCCGGATCAGACACGTCCTTGTAGTTCTGTCCAGCTTCGAAGTTGGACAGAGGCGTACAGCACGCAGTGGAGTAGGGCATCACTTTGAATCCTTTGTAGACCAGGCCTTTATCGAAGAGCTGCCGGAAGACCCACCAGACGCTTTCCATGAATGTAGGGTCCAGGGTCTTGTAATCGTTTTCGAAGTCGATCCATCTGCCTACCCTTTTGATGGTCTTCTCCCACTCTTTGGAGTAGCGCATGACGATGCTCCTGCACTCTTCGTTGTACTTCTCGATGCCCATTTCGTACACGTCGTCTTTGCTTTTGATTCCTAGCTTCTGATCGATCTCGTACTCCACCGGCAGTCCATGACAGTCCCATCCGAACCGTCGGACCACGTGGTGTCCGGTGGTGGTGGCATACCTCGTGACCACGTCCTTGATCGTACCGGCCAGGATGTGTCCGTAATGAGGCAGTCCCGTCGCGAAGGGGGGTCCGTCGTAGAACACGAACTCCGGCATGCCTCTGGTGCGCCTCTCTTGCTCGTGGAAGGCGTCCAGCTCGTCCCAGAGCCGCATCACCCGTTCCTCCTGCGCGTTTCCACCGATCTGCGGTCAGCCGTTCCGTCCCTCGTCCCTTCCCACGCCTTCTCGTGCGTCTCTTGCACCCACCTCCCGCGCGAAGTCGAAGTCTTTCGACTCGATCACGTCCTCCATCGTGGCGGCGCCACACGTGAAATGGCGATGGCCGAAGGCGCCTCTGCACCAACCCGGATCGAAAAAGAGAGGAAAAAAAGGGAAGAACGGGGATTTTCTCGCGGGGAAAAAAGGGAGGGTCCTCCGCGAGATCGGGTGGATGGACGGAGGAAGCGACGGGCATGGAGGAGGGAGGAGGGGGAAGGAAGGGGAGGAGGCGTGGAGGAACCCATCCCCAGTCCATGCACCCGTGGGGTCCGAGACGGGGTCCGAAACCGTGAGGCAGGAAACAACCTGGGAACAAATGGATGGCATTGCACCATCACCTTATTCATGGCATCCCTGCACCTGGACAAGGTGAAGTGGAAATTATTGCAGCGGTACATGCGAAAAGCGCAACCCTGAACGAAGCAAGCATCCAACGCAGGCGTACCGTGCAGGAAAAACAGAGCGGAACACCGGATGGCAGAATGGAACGCAACGCTAGGTACGCCTGGAGGGCTCCTGCTCTGCTCGTTGCGGATACTTCGCGGCCAGGCGCTGACGATCGAACCCCCCTTTGCCCGATTCCTCCGGTTGGACGCTCGCGTCCACATTCCCGGGTGCACCCGCACCGGCCGCAGGAGGAAGGACATAAGTATGGTCCGTTCCCAAAAGAGTCCCACGGTCGATGGTTGCTTTCCTCGATTCCAAAACATGATACAGCGGCGGTGGCGGCGGAGGCGGACCGGATCCTGCTGCTTCCTCCTTGCGCAGGTCCAACCTTCCACCCTCAGCAGGACCTCCCATTAGAGGTGGTGGAGGGGGTAAGTGCTCTTCTTCCATCTCCTCTTCTTCTTCCTCCTCTTCGCTTTCTCCTTCATCCTCTTCTTCGCTCTCATACGGCTTGATCTCGCCCCACCGCGTGTCTCGATCCAAAAGCTGCTCTTCTTTGCTTTGTGCGCCCTCGACGCTCTCCACAGGTGGACCGAAGACGTCGCCGTAAAGGGGAACCCCGTTGTGGTCGACTGGAGGCATGCCCCATCCTCCCACGTGAAATCCGTACTGGGCACCTGGAGGAAGAGGTGCATTTACGCCTGGAATCTTCAGAGAGGGGTAGGAAGGAGGAGGTCCATATCTTTGTTGGGCGAGGAGCCACGGTGGCGGTGTATAGGGACCATGGGGCGGAGGAGGAGGCATACCCAACGCACTCCGCAAGGCATGAGACAGCACCCCCGGTCTGAATCCTTGACCACCGGCAACCTTGGCACTGCTCTCGAACTCCTTCCCCTCGTAATAGACATCTCCAAAACGAGTCAGCTTTGGCTTCGTTTGGTGCTTGAAGAATGCATCGTGTAAGACTTGGTAATCGATGTCTATCTTTGATACTTTTCCGGTGATCCTCTCCCTTTGCTTTTGCTTCATCTTTTTGTCGTCCTCTTTCTCCTGCAGAAGCCGCGCGTCGCCGATGCCATGAGATGTCAGCGGCTCTTCCTCGGAATACGCAACCCGATCTCGAATCGCACGGCGTTCCACTCACCGCATAGGACTCTCTTATTTTTTGGATGCCGGTAGCCGCGATGAAGTCGGGGAGTTCAAACGGAGGTTTTTCTTGGCCTCTTTTCCCCTGGAGGTACCTTCGCTTGTTCGCCCAGTGCTGTGGGACGGGGACGGTGTTGGGGATGGATTTGATTTCCACCAGGAAAGAAGGATCAGGTGCTGTCGCATCCCAAACTTCCACCACTTCCGGATGTTTGGAGATCTGCTTCAGCTTGGCCACCAGCGATTGTTGCATTTCCTTCCTCTTTTTCTTCGGCAGATGGGACAGCCCTCGATCTGGCTCTTTTGCGTTTTCCTCCCCTTCCTCTTCGCTGTCTTCGCTCTCTCCCATGATCTCCTTCTTCTGCTCCTCTTCTTCTTCCACCGTACCTGTTTCTTCTTCTTCTTCTTCGGGTGTGTCGGGGGTTGCCATCACACCGAATCGGGCGAGCACCCCTCGGAACGCGTCTTCGTCTCCTCCGCTTCCGAGTGCATCTTTCGGGATGGGTTCCACCACGTATTCCACGTGTTCTTGCAGCTCCTTCGTCCCGTCTACGTCCGCAGGTTGGCGCTTGCGTTCCAAGTTCGTGTCGCTACGCGCTCCATCCTCCGTTTCCACCGCCCTTTCGTCGCCCACCTCGCTCCTTTTCCTTCCACCTCCTTCTCCCAGGCATCTTTTCCGCTTCTTCCTCTCCTTCTGACGCAGCTTGCGTGCCGGCATCCTTCGCAGTTGCGCCGATGCGACGCGAAGAAGCGAGATGTCGCACGAAGACGAGTTGTGAAAAAGAAAGAAAAAAAGCGAAGAAGAAGGAGAGAAGAAACTTCACTCGAAGGGGGAGGAGAGGACAAGGCAGCCCTGGACCGATCGTGGACCGATCCCCATGCGAGAGGAAACGAGGGACAGAGACCGCGTGGACCGTGCGATGGACCGTCCAAGGGAGGGGAAAAGGGATCCCCCCGTCGGGGTGAAACACATGAGGGGTGTCCGGATCCCCTCGTTCGTGAAGATCTCGATGCAGACCCGCATGATATCGCTATCTCGTCGGGTCCCGTCGCGATGGACGGGATCCCTCGCCCGTCGAGGAAACCCTGTGGAGTACGGAAGCATTCCTCTGCGGGTAGGGATGGGTTTCGAGCGGTTGTTCGAGCGCGTTCGTGTCGTGTGCACACGACGTCGAAGAGGGATGCACCGTGCGCGCATGCGCACCTGCAAGCGCACGTGACGCACACGCCGTCCATCCGAGACGCGAGGGAGGTGGAATGTCGGACCGAGACGAACTGACCCGATCGGCGAGCGGGGATGCGTTCCCGCAGCTGCCCAAGGTCTCGGCAGACGCGCAGCCTTTCGTGCCGAAAGCAAGACGTGCCAACACGCAGCAGGCCGCTGCAAACGTCCATGCCGCGCCTTTCGTGCCGAGAGATCGATCCCAGAAGACGAACGTGCAAATGCACAGGCAGGCGCAGTGGACGAGAGCACCCGCCATGGAGAAGGGAAGGGGTCCCGGAGACACGTTCGCAACGCCGAACCGCAGACAGACGAGCGGAAAAGTACTCAAGAAATCCTTCTTCATGTCCGAAGAACTCAAGCATGAATTGAAAGTCAAGCAGTACATGAAATTGGCGCAATTAGGACCGGAAGCAGATCCAAACTTCCCCAGGATCCTGTACGAATACCACTCGGTTGTGCCGCTCGAAAGCGGAGTCACCAAAGACTCCGCGTCCATCTGCTTCGGTGTGCACACGCAAATTGTCAAGGGTATTGGCTTTCGAGACGGGAGGGCATATGCGCTGTGCTACATAGACGGCGGACAAGTGATCCCCTCCAGCGACCTAGTGAGTCACGCCAAGGAAGTAGTGGAGAGATGGAAACCTTTGAGGAACCATCCCCATCTCTGCGGACTCCATGATTCATTCGTCAGCAAAGAATTCGGTGGCATGCCTGCACTCTACTTGGCCCACGAGTACCACCCCAAGGCAGTGTCCCTGGCCCAAGCTTTCCTTCAGAACGCAGGACAGGACAGCAGATCGAACGTGAAGGTGACCGAGAAGCAGCTCTGGCATTATGCCATACAAATGGCCACGTTGCTGCAAGCTGTGCATGAAGCGGGCTTGGCATTGCGTCCTGGGGGTCTGCACCCCACCAAAGTCCTCCTCACTAGCAAAGGAAGGCTACGGGTCTCAATGGTGGGGGTTCTGGATGTCTTGAGTAGGAACTTTCCACAGAACATGAGAGTTGCCCAGAAGCAAGATCTTGTGGGACTTGGACGTCTCTTGCTTTCCTTGGCTAGCGGATCGATGACTTCGGCTTCAGTTGAGAGGGCAGCGCAGTACTCTGCGGACATGCAGCGTCTTATCGCCGCTCTACTGACCAGCATGGATTCCAATGGGCTGCGGGATGCCAAGCAGTTGATGATGTTTTTTGGGGATCGAGTTTACGGAGTGCTGGAGGACATGCACTCTTATTGCGACGATCTCACACAAGATCTTTCGGCCGAGTTGGAGAACGGAAGGATCAGTAGACTCTTGATGAAACTGAACATGGTCCTGGACAGACCAGACGAGGACATAGAACCGGGGTGGTCTGAAACTGGAGATCGGTATCTGTTGAAGCTGTTTCACGACTTTGTGTTCCATCATATCGACGAGGATGGGGCTGTCATAGTAGAATGGGGGGGCATGGTGGAGGCTTTGAATAAGCTGGACGCAGGAGTACAAGAAAAAGTAGTGCTCATGAGCCGTGATGGGAGCTCGTTGCTGATCGTCTCCTATGCGGACATCAGGAGGTGCATTGAGTCGAGCTATAATGAAATAGTCCAACGATCGAGGCTTTTAAAAGCGCAAACGAGAAAGAAGTAATGAATTACCATTTCATCCACTGTCTGATAGCAGCCTTTTGCCGATGCGACTGGCAATGCTATGATTATTCTTCTCGACTTCAGACAACTCCTGTGGGCAGTTGCATGACTCCTGTGCCCTCAATGGCACTCTTCACGTAGTAATAACAAAAGTCCCCGAGGATGAAAGTTTGAACGATCTCCGATATCAGTACCATGGGTGGCCACAAGCCCGAACCTAACGTTTTGAACAGGTAACTTGAACCATTGATAAGTTGAAAAATCCAGTGTGCACAGGAGAGGAACCTGGAAACACCCAGAGCAAACACGTAATGGGAAGTGACTCGTTCCACCATTTTGGAGTTCTGCATGAGTCGAAGCTGAGGGAGGACGGAGACCGCCTCCAGGTAGACGCAGAATGCCCACACAACACGATTGACGATCCAGTGCCTTGTGCCTGGATGCGCGATCAGCGACAAGAGTGCACAGGGGATCAGCACATAGTAGATCTTCATGCTGTCCAGTTCTTTGGTGTAGGTCTGCTTCAGGGTGACACGCATGGTGTAAATGACCCACACTGTGCTGGCCAGCGTGATGAGGTCCAAGAAGGTGTGTACGTCGAATTCCATCAGGAAGCTGCAGTACAGCCTAGCCGCGAGGAAGATGGCCGTCAATTCTTGCGTTTTGAGCGACAGTCCGGCGCAGCTCTTGACTCGCAGCAGTTTGTAGATGAGCACGGCCGTGCCCGAGAAGTGCGAGATTTCGGCCAGGACGAAGAGCACGTCGTAGTCTTCGATCATAGCCCAGAGCAGGACCAATGCCTTGACGTCGTTCGCGTCTGTCGTCAGCCTTCGGTTCGGCATCGGTTTCGTCCTTCGTCGGTTGGTCTCGATTCCTTCCGTTTTCCTAGGGAATCCATCGACGCACCAGCAGTCCTCCGGCGACCACGATCCCCAGCTGCTGCACGGGGGTGCGGCTCCGCATCCATCGCGAGACGTTCCGCAGGGAAGGCGCCATCCTTCTCCGTTCCACTCGACGAACCTCGTTTCCCACGTCCTCGACGGTCTCGCCCTCTCGTTTTCCCATCTCTTCCCTTGGATCCTGGGTTCAATCGGTGGGTTTGTTGGGAGGTGGAACGGGTCCGTAAGGGAACGAAAGGGAAACCCATCCCACCCCGGGGACCCAGGTCGTCCACTCGCCAGGTCCTTTCCTCGAACGAAACGGACGGACGATCGGGAAACGGAGAAAGGAAGGCTTGATCGGAGGGACCCGATGCATCCCGGGATCGAACCGCCCGACCCATCGATCCGATCCCCGATCCAAACCCATCGCCCGCTCCAACCGACGCTACCCGTCGAGGATCCCGGTTTGCGATGGGACAAATCCTCCGCGCCTTCGGTCGGGGGTGGGGACGAAACCTGGGCTGGGACCACCGCGCGGGAGATCGTTTGGCGCCATCTCGCGCGCACACGCGACGTGTTTGGGATCGCCATGGGCGCACCGGAGGACGATTACCCGGACGAGGTGGAGGCCCGCCTGGTGAACGAGGAATACAAGATCTGGAAGAAAAACACCCCCTTCCTGTACGACTTGGTGGTGACACACGCGCTCGAATGGCCCAGCTTGACCGTGCAATGGTTGCCGGAGAGAATCGAACCGCCTGGCAAGGACTATTCGGTGCAGAAGCTCATCCTTGGCACGCATACGTCGGAGAACGAGCAGAACTACCTCATGAGAGCCGAGGTCAAGGTGCGGAAGCGACCGCACGGATCCGTCCGACCGACACGAAAGGACGCCTGCAAACCCTACACAAGTAGAAGACGAAGCTGACCAGACGCGTGCACGAACCATTCCTTGGTTGCGACTGACGCGTGTGATTCCAGCTCCCACTGGAAGACACGGAATTGGACGCTCGAGAGTACGACGACGAGGGGGGTGAAGTGGGAGGGTTCTGTGCCGCTGCGGGGAAGGTGCAAGTGGTGCAACAGATCAACCACGAGGGCGAAGTCAATCGTGCTCGTTACATGCCCCAGAACCCATTCCTGATCGCCACCAAGACCGTGAGTGCGGAAGTGTACGTGTTCGATTACACGAAGCATCCGTCCAAGCCACCAGCCGACGGAAAGTGCAATCCTGACCTTCGTCTTCAAGGGCACAAGACGGAAGGGTATGGGCTCTCGTGGAGCCCGTTTTGCGAAGGACACTTGTTGAGTGGTTCAGACGATGCGCAGATTTGCTTGTGGGACATATCGGCGGTGACGAAAGGGAGCCGCACGCTGCACGCCAAGTCCATCTTTCAGGGACATCTAGGGGTCGTGGAAGACGTCGCATGGCACTGCAAGCACGAGTACCTGTTTGGATCGGTAGGTGACGACAAACAGCTGCTGATATGGGACACGAGGAAGCCATCCGACAGCGCAACGCTCCACACCATCGAAGCCCACCAGGCGGAGGTCAACTGCTTGGCCTTCAATCCCTTCAACGAGTACGTCCTTGCCACGGGTTCGGCAGACAAGACGGTTGCGCTTCACGACATCCGCAACTTGGGGACCCGGTTGCACACTTTTGTTAGTCACACGGAAGAAGTCTTCCAAATAGGGTGGAATCCAAAGAACGAGACCATCTTGGGTTCTTGCAGTGCAGATCGCAGGTTGATGGTGTGGGATTTGAGCCGTATTGGCGAGGAGCAATCTGCTGAGGATGCTGAGGACGGTCCACCGGAGCTCTTGTTCATTCACGGCGGTCACACGTCGAAGATCTCGGACTTTTCGTGGAACCAGAACGACGATTGGGTGGTTTCTTCGGTCGCAGAGGACAACATCCTCCAGATCTGGCGCATGGCAGAGAACATCTACCACGACGATGCACCTGAGCTTCCTGCAAGGGATCCTCCGGCGTAACCACGTCCATCATGGTGAGTTTCCTGCAATCCAATTCCTGGGTGTCGCTGCCCTTCTCCTGTCCCCTCGTGTTTACGTCGATGTTAACCTCCGATCCACCCTCCCACAGATCCCACCGAAAGGAAGAGCTCGGGGAAGGATCCAGGTGGCCTTCCTTCTATTCGGGTACGCTCCCTTTTCGACGGATGAAACAGACCCGAATCGCATCCTTTTCGAAAGGAAATTCGCCTCCGTCTGAACCGAGAAGACAGGAAGGTGGTTGGCGGCGCCATGGCGATGGCCAAGGCGAAACCGCGCCACGAATGCACCAAACGGACGTTCGAGGACGAAGAAGCGCCGAGGAAGATCCGATCCATCAAGTTTGGTCTCATGTCTGGACAAGATGTGGAGAAGATGGCCGAGCTAGAAGTGACCGACCGCACACTCTTCCAGATGCCAGAGCGAACACCCATGCCAGAAGGCGTCCTGGATGCGAGGATGGGAACGAGCGACAAAAAAGGAGAATGCGAAACGTGCGGAGGATCGCTCACCGATTGCGCGGGACACTATGGGTACGTCCAGCTGGAACTCCCCGTCTTCCACATCGGATACTTCAAAACTGTCCTCGCCATCCTGCAGTGCATCTGCAAATCCTGTGCCTCGCTTATGCTGTCCGAAGAAGACAAGAGGAACTACCTTCGGAAGTTTAGGAACCCCAAAGCAGAAATCCTGCAGAAAAGGGCCATGTTCAAACGGATCGCAGACAAGTGTAAAAGGCTCAAGATATGCCCTGCTTGCGGAGATGTCAATGGCTTCGTGCGCAAAGTGGGAGGGTCCTTTCGAATTGTGCACGACAAATATGCGAAAAATCCTTCCCTGCTAGACAATTACAAAGGAGAGTTTAAGGAAGCAATCAGGCACAATGAAAACATTGCTCCTCTGTTGAACCGGGTGCAGGACGACCTGAATCCCATTCGCGCCCTTGGGCTGCTGAGGAGGATCACACCGGAGGACTGTGAACTGCTGGATCTTGCCGGAAGGCCCGAGCAACTCATCACTACGCATATACCAGTCCCCCCTGTATGTATTCGCCCATCCGTTGCACTGGAGTCTGCTGCTGGGAGCAACGAGGATGATATCACCATGAAGCTTGCGCAGATCGTCGAGGTTAACAATGTAGTGAGACAGGGGGTGGAAAAAGGTTTGGCCATCTCGAACCTGATGGAAAATTGGGATTTCCTTCAGATGCAATGTGCTATGTATATAAACAGCGAAATGCCTGGTTTGCCGTTGGCTTACCAGCCTACAGGAAAACCACTGCGTGGATTTGTACAGCGCTTGAAAGGCAAGCAGGGAAGGTTCCGTGGCAACTTGTCAGGAAAAAGAGTTGATTTTAGTTCAAGAACGGTTATATCCCCAGATCCTAATCTGAGTATCGACGAGGTTGCCATTCCGTATCATGTTGCGGAGACCTTGACATACCCAGAGAAAGTGACCCGTTACAATATCGAGAAGCTAAAGCAAAGGGTCATCAACGGAATGGAAAAGCATCCTGGGGCAAATTTTGTTTACTCAGATCCTGACAGAAAGTGGTATCTGAAATACTGCGACAGAGACCGCGTGGCCGCTGAACTCAGATATGGTGATGTGGTGGATCGACACCTTGAAGATGGTGACATTGTTCTGTTCAACCGACAACCATCCTTACACAAAATGTCGATCATGGCCCACCGTGTACGTGTAATGCCTTGGAAGACTTTCCGCTTTAACGAATGTGTATGTGCCCCATACAATGCAGATTTCGATGGAGACGAAATGAACCTGCATGTTTTACAAACGGAAGAGGCAAGGGCAGAAGCACTGACACTGATGGGTGTTTCCCAGAATCTCTGCACACCAAAAAACGGGGAAATCCTTGTTTCCGCAACTCAGGACTTTCTCACCTGCTCGTACCTTCTCACCAGGAAAGACCGATTCTTCACCAGGGCAGAATTTGCAGAGCTCTGTTGCTTCATGGGCGATGCACGGGACCACATTGAGCTTCCAGGTCCTGCCATATGTAAACCAATGGAGTTATGGACTGGAAAGCAACTGTTTGGCATGATTATACAACCCAATAGGACATGGAACACATCTGTAACCTTCCAATTGGAGGAGCGCATGTATTCAAATAAAGGGGAAAGTATGTGTGTCAACGATGGATATGTTTTGTTCTCGCAAAGTGAATTGCTTTGTGGCCAGCTGGGCAAAAAAACACTCGGGGGCGGCAAAGTTGGCTTGTTCAGTGTCATCTCAAACGACCGCTGTGCCAAGGCTGCTGCTGTATGCATGAACCGACTTGCAAAGCTTAGCGCTCGGTGGATAGGCAACATTGGTTTCTCCATCGGTATCGATGATGTGTCACCTAGCCACAGTTTAAACACCGCAAAAGAAGAGCAAGTAGGGATGGGATATGATGCTTGCAATAACCACATTGGTTTGTTTAAGAAGGGGGAGCTGTCTCTTCAACCTGGCTGTAATGCAGAGCAGACGTTGGAAGCTGTGGTCACTGGAGAGCTGAACAAGATCCGAGAAGAGGTAGCGCAGGTCTGTATGAGAGAATTGCAATGGTACAACAGTGCTCTCATCATGTCACAGTGTGGTTCGAAGGGCTCGCCGATCAATATATCACAGATGGTTGCCTGCGTAGGACAGCAGACTGTGAGTGGGGAGCGTGTACCAAACGGTTTTTCAAGCCGGACTTTACCACACTTTTATCCATTCACAAAGGCACCAGATGCGAAGGGATTTGTTGCCAACTCATTCTACAGTGGTCTTAGCCCCACAGAGTTCTTCTTTCACACCATGGCAGGTCGGGAAGGGTTGGTTGATACCGCAGTGAAAACTGCTGAAACGGGTTACATGTCCAGGCGTCTCATGAAAGCCCTTGAAGACCTGTCTACACAATACGATGGGACTGTGAGGAACTCTACTGGAGGGATTGTCCAGCTTGTGTATGGTGACGATGGGCTCGATCCCGTCCACATGGAAGGGGTAGATGGGGAACCTGTCAACTTCACGAGGGTTATGCTTAACGTGAAGACCCATTCTCCACCCAATGATGCAAAGCCTTTGAGCGAAGAAGAAATGAAAAGCATTATTGTGGAAAACATTGAGCAGTCAAGGAAAGTCGAAGGTACCAAGGCGACAGAAACGTTCCTGGAAGCTATGCGGGCGTTTTTGATGGTGGAGGCAGAGAAGGCTCAGCTTGCGAGAGGAAAATTTGGTTTATCATCATTGAAAGTGAACAGAAGAAAGATGCACCTAGAAAAAGCCGCTATGCTTGTGCATGGGCTTACCGAGGAACAGATCAAAGAATTTGTGGACGAATGCATTTTTAAATTTCAGCGTAAGGCTATTGAACCGGGATCGGCTGTTGGAGCAGTCGGTGCACAGAGCATCGGTGAGCCAGGAACACAGATGACTCTGAAGACCTTCCACTTTGCAGGAGTGGCAAGCATGAACGTAACTCTTGGTGTTCCTCGCATCAAGGAGATCATCAACGCAAGCAAGAATATTAGCACTCCAATCATGAAAGTAGAACTGATTTGCAGCGACAACCTCCGATCCGCACGGATCGTGAAGGGTCGCATTGAAAAGACACTACTCGGCGAGGTGTCCAAGTGTATACGTACTGTGCTGGACCCTAGTGGAGCCTACGTCGAAGTAGTTTTGAATAAGGATACGATTGAGAAGCTACAGCTCGACGTTGACTCGGTCACTGTTGCAAGATCGGTCATATCAGCCCCGAAGCTGAAGGTGAAGGTCCATCATATTACAGTGGTACACAAGTACAAGCTTAGCATTGCGTGTCCAGTCGAGGATAAGAATAGCATGTTTTTCTTCTTGCAGTATTTGGAGCGTGCCTTACCCAAGGTCATAGTGAAGGGCATTCCTGCTGTAGAACGGGCTGTGATCAACGACTGCGGAGGCGGCAAGTACAATCTGTTGGTGGAAGGGACCGACATGCTTTCTGTGATGACGACTGAAGGTGTGCTGGCTACCCATTCCACGTCAAATCATGTGATGGAGATCGAGCGCACCCTTGGCATCGAGGCGGCCCGCAGATCGATAATGGACGAGGTGCAGTACACAATGCAGCAACACGGGATGTCCATCGACACCCGTCATGCTATGCTGTTGGCAGATGTGATGACTTACAAGGGTGAGGTGTTGGGGATCACCCGCAATGGCATTGCCAAGATGAAGGATTCGGTGTTGATGCTTGCATCTTTTGAGAAGACCACGGACCATTTGTTTGATGCTGCCATTCACGGTCGCATGGATGAGATTGTGGGCGTGTCCGAATGCATCATCATGGGCATCCCTATCCAATTGGGCACAGGGTCCTTCCAGCTGGGCTACGAGACGCCTCGTGAGTTGGCTACGTCTCGGGGTCCTCCTCCCCTGTTGGTGTGAGGCACCTCCTGCTTGCCAACCATGGAATATGCTTTTCGTGGAGAACCTCACCACGACCCTCGATCTACCACACCTTGGATCGCCCATGGAGACCCGGGTCTGACCCAGGAATGACGTCCAATGGAACCCGGGTTCGCACCTTTGATCGACCCTCTCGTCGTGCCCCCACCCCTCCCACCGGACGTCCAGCTGGCAGATCTCCATTGGACCCCGTCGCGTCCGACCAATCCCCGATCGGAGGGTCAGCGGGGCGAATCCGACCTGGCAGTGCATTCGGGGGAATATCCGCCCCAATGGCCCTGGTTGCTGGTACGGCTGGTTTCGGCGGATGCGGATGGATGCCGCAACCTCCGACACAACACACAGCTCCATTCCAGACCGAAAGACACAAACATTCTGAAGATTGAACCAGCATGACGCGCATGAACGGGAGCAGTGATAGCAGCTCCGCACGATCCAATCGTGATGGCATGCGAAAGAGGAGGTCGGCAGCCAACCTTGTGTACTGGCAACAGACAGGAAAGTCCGTGCCCAAGACGTTCTGTGGAGTGTGGAAGCTGTTCAAGAGGAACGCGACGCCGAGGCTGTTCATCTCCGTGCTTGGACAGGCACAAGACTTCTACGACTTCTCCATCATTTCATGGGTGAAGAAGCTGATGAGCGAGCAGTACCCTGTCAACACCACCGACGAAGCGTTGGTCAGCAGCATGCCGATATTAGGAGCAGTGGTGGGGATGGTGGTCATGGGATATCTTATTGACAAGATTGGCAGAAAAGCCGCATCAATGATCACTCCCATCGTCATCATTGTATCTTCTGTGCTGTCCGCCGCGGCCAGCGATGGATGGTGGGGTGGCATGAGCGCCTGGAGGGTCCTCGCACTCTGGCGCTTCTTTCTAGGATTTGGAGCAGGCGGAGAGTACCCAATCAATGCGACGATTGCTTTCGAAGCAGCGGGCCGCTCACGATTCGATGCTAGCTTGTCCATCCTCTTTGTCGTCCTCTTCAGCACAATCCTGAGCCAGATCATGGTTCCAGCTTATACGGCAATTCTCCTGTATGCAGGCTTGAGCCACGAAAAAACATGGCGGCTTCTTCTCGGTACCGGAGCGATCCTTGGTGCCATTGTGTGGTGCCTACGCCACTTTTTTACCAAAGAAACGTCATCTTACGAAATAATGGTCAGGAAGGAAGAGAAAGAGATGGAGGAGCAGGGTGTCACTCGAGAGATGATTGTCAAACACTACTTTGCTCATGCTTTTGACAAAACTGTCTGGCCTGCCCTGATAAGTGCTGGAGCGGCATGGTTTATTTTTGATATTGTTGCTTATGGTTATGGTGTGTACGAGAGCCAGATCGTAGACAACATCCTCGGCAGCCCGACTATTGAGAAGGAAGCCCTCACTGTCTTTTACATCCATTGCGCAACTTTTTTCTGTGTCATCTCACCCTGGCTCCTGGCAAAGATCACCAACAAGTGGCTCTATGCGCTGAGTGGCCTTGTCTTTGGTGGCATGCTCATCTTTGTGAGCCAAGGGGACTCGTTTCTCTCGGGAACCACTGGGGGGCAAATCGTCATACTATGCGTCGTGATGGTTATGTATACTTTTGGAAATGTCTGGTCGTACCTGATGGCGGGAGAAATTTGGCTCCCACAAATCAGGGGTCTCTTCTTTGGAATAGCCGCTGCGGCAGGTAAGTTAGGAGCCTTTGCAAGCACAATGTGGATGGCCTACACAATCGATGAGCTTGGATGGGTGACAGCAGTAACCATTTTGGGAGCTTTTGGACTACTGCAGTTTTTTTGGGTCTTCCTGTTCTGCCCAAACTACACTTATGGCACTCTCGAAGACATAGAGGTGCTGTTCCACACAGAACCACTGAGTTCGCCAGACACATACCACACCTTGCTTTCTGTTTTGTATGGTCACAGTGGGAAGCAGGGTACGGTCATGCCCTTCTTCATTGGCAAAGAGAAAGCCGATACTGCGCTGTCCCTGCACAACTCGTGGAAGGCACGAACAGAAGACTCTTTCGATGCCATGGAATTGTCCCGCTCACAAGATTAGATGGCAATAGAGCACTGCCACGGCACTTTTCTCAGTATGGCCTACACTTCTCCTCATAAATTGCACTGCTTTCTCCTGTTCTTTCAAGCCTGGCAACCTGTGTTTGAAGTCCAATGAGGAGAGCTTTACTCCAAATGCAGCAATTTTCCAGCACGCTTGCTCAAGCATGCTGGAAAATTACATGGGTGGGCAATTTCAACACGGTGTTTGTAATCAGGCTGTTTCAAATCTTCAATTTATCATCACGCAATCTTGCATTGCTGCCTTGACAGTTTTTGTCGACAGCACAATCTTCTCAGTGCGCTTGTCCCTCGCCAAAGACCATCTTCTCCGAAGCTTCCCAGAGATCTTCTGCCAGGGCTCTGTCGTATGCGGCTGGAGCAGCACAAACAGCCTTTGGATGACTCATGAAAGCCGGCCAAACGCATCTCAATGGTTGATCAAGCAGACTGAGTGGTAGCAACACCAAGGCTGCATACGCACGTTGAGTCCATCCTTTCTCCTGTCCACCTTGCCATGGGCAGCGGGTCACCGCCGGCCAGGCAAACGCACCACGTGCCAGCAGACGCAATCGCTGGTCCTGATTCCCGTTGCCCTGCGCTCCAT
This sequence comes from Picocystis sp. L7, assembly GCA_020975725.1. NCBI lineage: Eukaryota > Viridiplantae > Chlorophyta > Picocystophyceae > Picocystales > Picocystaceae > Picocystis > Picocystis sp. L7. The sequence continues at coordinate 247,903 of QXJR01000010.1, forward strand.
GTGGCAGCGTTTGTGTGGCTGCAAAGGCCACCAGTTTAGCTGCATCACCTGCAGGTGAGTAGCACCATTCCACGACTCGTTTGGCGAACCAGGGAAAGTTCTTGTGCTTGTCCCATATCCCGGTTCGCACTCCACCCGGATCCACAGCCACGGTCTCTAGCTTTCCCGCTTTGCCATGTCTCCTCTGCAATTCGAAAGTGAACAGTACGTTGGCGAGTTTCGTCTGTCCGTAGTCGCACCTTTGGAAGAGAGCTGCGGCGCTCTCGAACTGCGCCAATCGGTGCGTGACCGAGGATACGTTCACTACACGTGCGTCTCCGCTTTCCAGCAGAGACGGCATCAGCAACCTCGTGAGCGCATGGCCACCGAGCACGTTCGCACGTGCCAAAGGGTGCGCTTCGTTGTACCGACAGCGGTCTCCATCGGTGGGCGTCGTCGCGTCTCGAGCGCTCTCTCGCTTCGCATCGGATCCATGGGGTGCTCCTGCATTGTTCACAAGCAAATGCAGCTTTCCATGTTCCTCTCGGAACTTCCTGGCGAACGCCTGCACGCTCTCGAGGCGGCAGAGGTCGAGCGTCGGTCCCACGCGCACGTCGGATTCCGGTTCCCAACGTGCGATTTCTTCGGCCGTTTCCCGCGCTCTTTCCGCCGACCGGCACGCCAGCACGACGGTGTGGTTCTGCTTGGCCAGCATCCTCGCCGTGGCCCTTCCCAGACCCGAGGAAGCGCCCGTGACCACCGCCACGCGACGCGCTTTGCGTCCATCATCATCCGCCATGGTTCGAGGTTCATTGGACCGTCGATGGCCGACCCCACCCATCCCCTGGACAAGGGAGTTTCTTCTCCGAAGGAAGGAGGAGAACGACGGTTCGATGCACCCTCGAGAGTGCGTGCACGTGGTCCAACCGCGGTGCAAGCGATGCCGCCGGACGTGTGGACGGGGACGGTGGCAAGGTGGAGCAGACGGGAAAGGAAGGGAACGTGGAAACCTGGCGTGGAATCCTTTGTCCAAAGACCGAAGGGGCCATGGCCGTTCCCTCTCTCAGACACAGTGGAAGGCAAAGTCACATGATTGGTGATGCACAATATGTGGTACGTGATACGCATATCCTGCGGTCATCCCAAAAGCCCAATATGTGTATCGCGTGATTCTGGTGAACGGGAAAGGTCCTCGTGCACGACAATAAAAAGAAGTTGCTTCCCATCACATGACACAACTACGGTGACTTCATGCCACACGATCTTCCTGACGTTTGTGCGATCGCACTCATGCTTCAAGTTTTCACACTCGTGTCTTGTAAATCGTGTGCGCATTTTGTTGCATCATCGGTTGTGACTAGAGATACTACCTTCAATGATTGACTTTGCATGGAAAGGTCGGATGGTATTGGGAATACTAGGCAATAGAATGTTAACCGCATGGTCGTGCACCCTCTTTCTGAATATGCAGTCGGTGTTCATCCATTCGACGCCATGGGGGTTGGGCGCGAGTCGCTCGACAAGTACCGACCACAATTCCGTTTAGGAAATGTCCGTGCACGATAGGCTAACCCATCTTCGTCCCCGTACTCTTCGTGGTGGATGCGAACTTCCGGCCTTTAGCGAAGGCTAGCACGATCCACGCGCGTTATTTCGATCCACCCTCGAGCGCACGTGCATTTTCTCAGCGGCCAAGCAAGTGACCGCCTACTTCGCGGAGGGACTCGATGGACATCCCGACCCAGAGAATATACTCCCCGATCGGGAGGGGAGACGATCGAGCCCGGCGTTCGACCCGTTCGTACCCGAGATTCACTGGGTTTGAACCGGACCTTCGAAAGGGACGGGTGCTGGTCTTGATTGGAAGGGAAGAAGGTACGAGCACTGCCACATCTGTCCTGTACGAAACGTGTCGGCGAAGTGGAACATGGCCTTGCGCCAGAACGCGCGTGCACTCTTTCGAGACGCATTGCGCGTGGCACGGGAGTGGGAAGGATCTGCAGAAGAAGCCGAGTACATTCGCAAAGAAGCGAGGAGGTTGTTCCGGAGCGATCTTCCTTCCGGCAACCCACGAGAGGTCGAACACAGGATCGAAGAAGGGAAGAAACGCCTGGAACTAGCACTGCATTACAAGATCGCCTATCCGAGGCTGTACCACAAGCCCAACAGTGGCGGTACGCTTCTTGAACGAACCGTAGACGCACCGAAACTGCCGGGCGTGGAAGAAGGAGAAGAGGAAGACGACTGGGAAATGGCCGACGCTACTCGCGAGGCGCTCCGAAAGGCACGAGAAAGGCTGGCCAGGCGCAACGAAGAAGTAAGGGCAGCGTAAACGCCACCCTGGGAAAGAGTGTAAGGCCTCTCACGCCGAACTCGAAAGGAACCGTGCCAGCCCGCCAGTATGTCTACAGACTTTGGCAGCAATTCCCGACGATCCGTTGCTGCTGACCGTGCGTCGCACCACCTGGACGAAGCAGCTTGTTCGAAGGCCGTGACTACATCACATTGGTGCGCCGTCTTCCGCCTTCCTGACGGACGTCGGTGCTATTCAGGATCTTGCTTTGCGATTTTGCATATAAATGTCTGTGTAGCTTTTGAACTCTCCACAACCGTTCCTTGGAGATTGGCAGTGCAGGTGTGAATTGCGTGCATGCAAGTGCCTTCGTCATGTGGTTTCTTGCGCACATGGCGATACACAGTGCACTTGGAGAAGTTGGTAGGTTTTGCGAAGGCGTTCCTATACATGCAGAGATCGGTGCGCTGAGTTTCTGTACCATCGTTGGTTGTGGGGTGGGTGTTGGTGCGGGGACCCGTGTACATATTCGAAGCCGTAACGGCGGAAGTACGTTCACCAGCAGTATGCACACAACCCAGAAAGCAGACTTCGTTATCCTCGTGGTCTGAAAAGGATGTTTGCATGTTTCACTAGCCAAGACAAACGTTGAAAATCCGGGAGTAGACCTTGGTTGTGGCATGGGCGAAAGGTATGGCGTTGGTGCAAGACTTGTCCGCAGCACCGGTGCCTAGGAAGGAATGGATGGCCAAGCGTGAAAGTTGGGCCGAGAGGATGCAACAAAATCTACAGGAAAAGGTGGGCGCCATGGAAGCTTTGCGCACGGTGCAAGTATACACACAAACAACGGAACTTGCACAAGCATGCTTAACTCCGATGTGCGCGTTCGTTGCTACACATGGAAATATGTGAATGTTTGGATGGCAGAAAGGAGCCCAATGTTGACCCATAGGTTACCAAATAGACACGTGGTAAGCCATTCCATTGTACACCTTACTCTATCGACAATACAAGTTGAGAATTTACAAATAGTGTGGGAGTTGAAGGAATCCAAGACGGGAATTTCACGAACGAGCTTGCTCTACGTCCATGAAGTTGCTCCTCTTCTTGTGTGAACGTGGAGTGTGAGGGTTTACATTGATGAACCGTAGCATTCGCTATTGCTACTTTCAAGACTTGAATGCAATTAGAAGGGATGCCAGTAGTACATAAAAACTTTTTGGCGTACACCATCCATATAGTGCGTGTAACGTGCTTACCGCCGCGTTGCTGAGTGCAAGGCCGCTACAAGCCTTTGCCACGAAGGTGGCTTCAAGGGTGGACCTGCAAGGGAAGGTTGGGGATACAAAGCCCCTTTTGACTCGGCCACCCATGCAACGTATCATACCATTGTTAGGGACTATTGGACAATGAAGCCAAACGTTCGATATTAGACCTTACCAACAAAAGCCCCGCGGAAGGAGACCTCAAGAGGGTACCATCAAGGGTGTTTGGTTGATCCACCCACCCCATACTATCACCGGCACGCACCAAGGGCCCATGTGCCTGCCACCGTGTCTACCCACCTGCCCACAACAAGGTGTAGCGGGCTGCCCGCAACCTTTTTGGGCCCACCGGGCTTTAATGAGCAAGGGGGACTCCAAAGTCGGACCCGATGATGTAAAAACACACTTTCTACTCGTGCGACCAATATTGCCGCTTCCTAGCCCGTGTTCCCAAGGCCTCCATGTTCTTCTCGTGTACCCCAATTAGCAATGCGTAACGCAAGTAGTGTCCAAGCCTCGTGAAAGAATAAGCAATGCTAGAGAATACAACCCTATGGTAATGTCCGCTCATATGCAACGATTGCGAGAAGAAGTCCAACGTGAACAACAAGCACGTTACGTGCTTCTGGATCACATGAAGGTGCTGGAAAGTCAACTTCAACGTTTACAAATGTTGCCTTCACCTTTAGAGGACATACATCAAGACCAAGAGCCAACCGAGCCAAGGGAGGAAAATGCCTTTCAAGAAGACTACCCTCTTGAAGGAAATCAGTCACCTCCGGATGGAGGCGTAGCAGCTTTTCCCGGGCCGTTCAACCTTTGAACGGAAAAGGCTTACAAGGCCTCACCAAGCTCTACCAATCAATGGGCGAGTCCCAACGCTTGCAACGAGTCTCACTCTCACGACCGTCAAACCTTTCTGGTTTGGAAGTGGTGGGAGACCCTTATGCCCTTACACATTGGTACCGTGAGGTGTCTTGATGGGTGCAAGGCTATGCCAAGGACCCCATAAAACGAGCGGTACTGGCTCTAAAGATTTTAAAGGGTACCACGCATATCATGACTGACAACATGATCATGCCAGACCCTAGCAGAATATATGGCTGGGTGTTGCTTTTCAAGATCCTCAAGGAAACTTTCCAATGGCGGAACCTAGGTCCACGACGCCTGGAAGGGGTCCAAAGAACTTGATAACGCGCCAACAAGGAGGACGTCATCGGTTTCCTAAACTGTCTCCTTTTGCTCAACTTCGTGATCAACATGGGCGAGGACCAAGCCTGTCTTACAATAAGTGAAAGGGAAATTGTTTCAAAGTTGCCCATCAGTTTGCCTTAAAACATTGGCAATGAGGTGGAGCAACATATACAAATACTCGTTGATGTTGCCAACGTTCCAGACATCTCCCCGTGGGACACCGCAACCACGACGTCCAAGGTGGAAGCTCTAAGGAACTCACGAAAAGGAAAATACAAGAGAATGCAACTATCGCCCCCATCCCAATTAGCCTTTGACTTCGGTTTTCCACCAAAAGTAGACACAACGAAGAAGTATCGCATGAACCAAATCAGGACGCAATCAACCTCCATTCGCATGTCATCAAAGCCCACCTTTGGGTTTCGTTAAAGACCCGTTGGAGATTCAACGCTGTCTTTGGATAGAAAACACGATGTTGTCATTTGGAATTGTTGGACGGATGACCATATTTGTGAATCGATAACACTGGGTTGGTTCAAGAATTGGCGGAATGTGATTTGTCTCTTCGTTGGATACGTTGGTGGTAAAGGTGTAAGGAGAGAAATTTGCTTAATGTTTGGCAAATTGGACACCATCAAGGCCCGTGATCATCGGTATTAAGTGCTTTGCATTAAGAAAGGTTCATTTGAGCAATGGTGTTGATGACAAATGTTGAGTTCGTTTCAACGGTACGATGGCAACCACTAAGCAATTTGTACCTACGCCAAAAGCAGTATCCGTCTTTGACAAGCTCAAGTACGTAAAGTGGTTCCTCAACGTTGCGGATACCCTTGTGAATTGGCAAAAGAGGAACAACACTCGAAAAAATTCATCTCATTGGAACACTATTACGGGCTTTTAGAAGAAGTACATACGGTGGATTCGTGAGTTCTGCCAACGGAGCAAGCATTCCCAAAGAAATGGTTGAAGACGGTCACGCACTAATGCAATAAGGTATGAGTTTGCGAGATGTACAAATGACCTTGCGATAAATGGTGAAGGACAAACGGAACCAAGATGGAGGGATCCTCCCCACCAATACCCCGAAATCGAGTTCTCCTTTTGACCCGAAATCCTTCCGTTTCTCACTCGCGTTCGAAGGGATGCGGATATCTGTGAAGCTCTATCACGCTTTCGGGGTGACGAAATCCTCTCAACGGACGGGAAGTGCACGACTGCCATGGAGGCAGAGGATCAACCGGACGAGCAACTTTCTCGCGTGCCGGCAAGGAGGACAACCACTCTGACACAAGAGCTTTTGCTTGTTCAGCAAACAGAAGAGGAAAGTGATCGTGTGGAACCGGTGCATGAGTATCTGTATGAAGAAGATGAAGACTTAAATTTGATGGAGGAGCTCCAAGGGAGCACGATGATGCGCACGAGAGACCGATACAAGTCATCAACCAGCATGTTCTTACTTCATTTGTACCGTCGTAACCACCCGGCTCTCAATCCTGCTTTCGCCCAAGAGATGAAGAAAGTGTTGGAGGGCCCGCGCCCTCGTGGAAGGTGCACGGACGGGACCTTGATACGGGATCTCCTTCCAGGGTATAGTCAATCGAGACCATTGGAACCTTTACTTTGGGAAAGAGTGACTCCCGAAGTTATCCTAGCACCAATTGCCAACCTACAAAGAGAGAATTCGAAAACGTCCGATAGAAAAATCAATGCATACTGGGCCGCCATCCACCTACTTTTCAAAGACTTTGAAAAAACAAGTGTGTGGCAAACCATAGCACCAACGGTGTGCGCAATCATCAATTGATGGAAAAAGCGGATAGCAAGAAAGAGGAAGGAAGATGGAGTGGAAGTGGAGAGGGGAATGACTGCCCTACCATTCAAGCTCTATGCTCTCATTTGCAAACAACTTGCCCAACATAAACTCACAGGGCCATTTGCTTGGTGCTATGCAACTTTGCTTTGGAATCTTATGTGCCGAAGCGACAACATATCTTACATCAACTTGGGTCACATGAAGTGCAAAGACGACCATCTCTTGATGTCCTTTGCGCATTCAAAGACCGATCAAGAGGGAAAGCTTGCTAAATATCCGAGGGCAGTATATGCGAACCCATTGGAACCGTGGATATGTCCTGTCACTGCCCTTGGCGTCTACTTGATTTGCATTTCCGCATGTGTGGGAGGGCCGTCGACGGGAGTTCCCTTGTTCCAAGGCAACCAAGAGGATTGTGCACGGCGCTTTAAAGCATGTTTGAGCTCAGAGGTGAAGCGACTTAGCGCGAGGCTAGAAGAGCTTGGGCTCATCGAGGAAAACATAGGCACCCACTCATTTAGGAAAGGTGCCGCGACATACGCAAGTGCAGGGGGGACCGCATGCCCCTCGAGTTCCTCCATTTCCCTTCGTGCAGGTTGGAGCCAGCCCGGTGTGGAGGACACGTATCGCCGATTTGATGCTGCGGGGGACGAGCACGTTGGTCGTGTTGTCACCGGGCTTCGGATGCACCACGAAGAATTGGCATTGTTACCCCCAACTTTCGTGCCCTCGGCAAGTGAAGAGCAAGAATTTATCATGGAATGCGCCCGTGAATGCATGGACGTGACGAAAGTCAACCCTGGGGTTGCATGGACATGCCTCGCTAGTGTCATCTACCACCTTGACACGTTGAAAAGCACCCTACCATCATGCCACAAATTGTGGTCCGATCGGGTCCTAAGCGATGCATCAAGATGTGCACGGCTCCAAGCATTGCTTTTTTGCGGCTACGAAGACGAAGCCATAGCCCAACAACACAATTTGTGCACGACGGGGGTCCCCCCTCATTGCTCTCTTCTCCATTCTCTTCAACAAGTGAAGGGAGAAGTGGCCAAGCTCATTCCAAGTGTGGAAGAACAAATTGGGCGATTGCCGGTGATCCTTCAAACGGCCTTGGATGAGGCGGTTGAGGCTGGAAGAATCGAAGGAGCACCCATCACCACCGCTAACTTGGAGCGCACAATCATGAGGGTCCTTGACGGTACCGGCATTCAAGACATCCGAAGAATGCTCATTGAAGGTCAAAATGCATTACCAACAGAGGAAACTCGTCAAGCACAACTCCAAACCTTGTCTGATTTGGGGCTGTGTCCAATGGCACCACTGCCTTCCAACTTCATGGTGCCCAACATGACCATGAGGAAAGCATGGCAACATTGGACAAGTGGTGATGAAAGGACATGCCGTCGTCCGTGGCGTTCCATCCTGCCAGCTGAGACAACTGATCAGAAAGCCCGTGATCGCCTGAAGCGCTACAAAAAGATTATGCTTGCTGCACAGGATGCATTTCCACACGACGTGTGGAAGGAAACTGCCACCTTCCAAGATTACGATGCCATGTTCGATCGAGTCAAGGCAAACTTTGAGTTCACCAGCGGCACGAGTCTCAAACGCCGGCATGGTGAGCTATGCTGGGACACTGTTCTTCGGCTCAAATACAAGCATTCTAGGGGCAACTGATTTGCAGCAGCACCCTTCTTGTAATAGAGTGTGTCCACCACCCGCCACTCTATGAACATCCGTTGAGAAGGCATGCTCAAACGTCACGCACACGCCTTCTTAGTGGACCTCCCTGGCCCAAAAGTAGCCACACTAGCATTCATAGGCGTCTACGCCGTTCGCACTATTTCCTTTTCCATATGCAAAGGTGTAGGCGTGCATAATCCTTCCTACAGCTCTGCGGATCCATTGCCTCGTTTCATCCTCGCCAAGCTCCGAACGCCTTTCTCCATCCGCCACACCCGTGTGTCACGCTCCCTCACGCCCCTGGTAGACGCCGCGACCCTCACGTGCCCGCACGGACGCGACGACGAAGATTCTACTGGCACGCTGCGATCGTCCCATCGTCCCGTTCGTCCTTGGTTCGATCCGCAGCCTCCTCTCGCTCTACATTTTCGCTTGTAGGAACGGATCGCAGACCGAATTTTACATCCGATCGGATTCGGTCGATCGACCGAACCCAACTGGGAAATCACCCGGTTTGATCGGAACTTGATTGGAGAGGGATTTGACCGGGGTGACGAAATCCCTGCAGATGCAGGATTGCTCCAGGGGCGGTCCATTCCTGGGAGGAAGGGCCGGGGCGGTTTCCAACGCCGAATCGAACGGATCGAACAACCGGGGTGATTTCGAGTCGATTCCTCGTAGTGCAGCTTTCAATTGAAATTGCTTAAGTCCTTGATCTTGACCCTCCGCACATGGGGTCGCTTGCACGAGGTCCTGGGGTACTATGAGGAAGGAGGGTTGCGAATGCACAGGCCGACTCGACGCACGCGTCGAGCCGCGTCTCGTTGCATCCTTCGCGGCTGTCTCCTTTCCTCGCTTCGCTCCAGCGAACCTCGACGGCGTTGACACGATCCACGGATCGGTCACGTCCCGAGGGCGCCTCGGAGAGCGATCCCACGAACGCGACGGTGTACCATTCCGTCCGTTTGCGGTTTCTTTCTTTCGAGGTCGTTCCTCGGTTGTTCGAGCAGTAGCTCGATGAGTGACAAGGCTTTCGGGCGGGCTGAGGCCGATGGCGGGCGGGGAAAACCGCACGAGTTGGACAAGCGACGGATCGGAAACCTCCGGTTCGCTCTGCTTCTTCGACTCCGTGGACAGGTTCCATCCCGTCTTGCGTTTCATCCGACCACCGGTCCAGGACCAGCGCTTTTCTCTCCCTCTCGTCGACGCATTCGTTTGGGTCGGTCGAGAAACAAAGGAGAAAGCGTACCTCCCCGAAGGCGAAACAAAGCGATGGACCGTTCTCTTCGACGAGAGAGCGTGCCGTTTCCACGGCTGTCGCCGCCGTTTTCCCACCGATGCTCGGTTCAACGCGCCTTTCGAAACCAC